>NW_006499799.1:3122275-3136133 GCF_000471905.2 Amborella trichopoda
AGCTGTACGACTTCTTGCCTCTCTCTCCAACCTCGGTCGAACCTGTCTCAGATTCCTCGTCATCTGAGTAGACGCCCAAGATTGTGATTTAGTCCGTGTAGAAGATGGTAATGACACCCTCACATAAGGATTCACATCAGCCAAAGAAGGGTTGCCACCTGCAGCCAACAGGAGTCCTGACAGTTTGTCAAACTTGTTCATAAGACCCTTCACGTCCTCCTTAAGCTCGTGACATTCATCTCTGGGCAGATTCTGTGGAAACAACAACATGAAATGCGAAAGTTTTTGTTAGACCTAAAAGACAAAAAAAAATTACATGGGCAGCACATCCGCTCGGGTGACACGAACCGTGTCGCCCACCTCATTTTAATTAAAAAAAAAAGAAATTTTACATGGGCGACACATCTCGTGCAGCCTAGGCCACACGAACCATGTCGTCCACCTCATTTTAATAATAAATAAAAATAGAAAATTACATGGGTGGCATGTCTCGTGCCACCCGGGCGACATGAACTGTCACCCACCTCATTTTTTTTTTTTAAAAAAAAAAAATTACATGGGAGGCACATCTCGTGCTGCTAAGGCGACATGAACCGCGTTGCCCACCTTATTATTATTTTTTTTTTAAAAAAAAGAATTACATGGACGGCACGAACCGTGTCGTAGCCCACCTCATTTTTTTTTTTAATAAAAAATAATAATTACATGAGTGTCACGTCTCATGTCGCCCAGGCGACACGAACCGATTGCCAACTTCATTTTAAAAAAAAAAACAAATTTTTGGTGGCACGTCTCGTGCCGCTCAAGTGACATGAATTGTGTCGCCCACCTCATTTTTTAAAACAAAAAAAAATCTACTGGGGCAGCACGTCTCATGCTGTCCGAGCGACATGAACCGAGTTGCCTACCTCATTTTTTTTTATTTTACTTTAAAAAATGCATTTTGCTTGATGGCACGCCCCGTGCCGCCTAAGCGTCATGACTCGTGCCACCCACCCCACAATAAAAAAAAAAAAAAAAAAAAAAAAAAAAAAAGAAAAAGAGGAAAGTTTTTTAGGTGTGCGACATGCCCCGTGTCTCCTAGCCTTAGCGACGTGACCTGTGTCTCTCAGCTCTGGGTGACATGCCCTTGTGTAATCCCAGGACATTTTAATAATAAAAAATCATCTTTTTTATAAAATGACTTTTTGAAATAAACTGTTTTCAAATGATTTTGAAGTACATTGGCTTCGAACATCCTATCAGATGCTCCATGGTGGCATGAGCCTAAACTATCAACTAATTTTCAAAAATAACAATTCCAAAAAAAAATTGAAAAGAAACTCTCCTCGGTGGCATCAGCCTAAACTGCCAAACAAATTTCCAAAAAATTTCTATAAAAATAAAAAATAAAAACGCTCCTCGGTGGCATGAACATAAATTGCCAACCGCTCTTCCAGAAAATTTCTAAAAAAATAAAAATTCAAAAAAAAAAAAAAGTTCTGCGGTGGTATGAGCCTAAACTGCCAACCAAGTTTCCAAAATTTCAAAAAAATAAAACTAAAAAGAGAAAACACTCCTCGGTGGCATGAGCATAAATTGTCAACCAATGTTCGATCCCGGGCACAACCACCCTATTTCAATGGAAAAACGACAAACTCGTATGACGTTAAAGAGCCGAGATAGGATAAACATCAAATTCGTGCGACGTTAAATAGCAGAGACAGGAAAAACGTTAAACTTGTGCAACGTTAAAGAACCGAGACATCTAAGACATCAAACTCGTGCGATGTAAAAGAGTCGAGATAGGTAATGTCTAGCCTCGTATGACGTAAAATGTCGGATGTGTTTCGGGCACAACCACCCTGTTCAATGTGTTAAGGGCACAACCACTCTGTTCAAACATCTAGCCCCATATGACGCTAAAGGTCGGGTATATCCAGTTCAACGTCAAACTCATACGACATAAAAGAGCAGAGACAGGTAAAGTCTAGCCCCATATGACGTAAAATGTTGGATGTGGTTAAGGAACAACCACTCTATTCAATGTTTGTTCAGGGCACAACCACCCCGTTCAATGTGTTCAAGGCACAACCAACTTGTTCAAAGGTCTATCCCCATATGACGTAAAGGGTCGGGTGTATGGTCCATCGCTGCATGACGCTAAACTACTTGGACGGCTCTATGGTTGCAGGAGTTAAAGCTGCTAACCAACTTTGTTTTTCAAATATCTTCCACTTTTCAAAATTTTCACTACATGTCTTGTGTTTTCAAAACCTTTAATTTCTTTGTTAAAATAGTAACATGTCCCTGCTTTCAAAATTTCTAAAACATTTTCTAAACACGAAGAAGCTTGGACACCCATACATGATGAATACCACGTTGCCGCGATTTCCGCGTTGCTGCCTCGCCTCTCTATTTGAAATTGATCAGACAAGTCTCATCGTATAGAAAACTTTCTTATAAATAGCCTTAAGAAACTTCTAAGGAAATCAAAGAAATTGGCAAGGTTAAAATTTTCAAACTGAGAAACCCCTGAAGTCAAGTGGCATGGCTGTAAAATCCACCTCGAGTTTCAAGCTTGTGAGCTCACCGTCATCTCAAGCTAAAAACCCTAGGATGAAAATGTACTAGGTGGGTGAGCTTAGGAGCGCAATGACTGGCAGGGATAGTTGGTGTGCCCCCTGACCACGTGAATTCAAGAAGAATTTTAAAATGTCGACTTTATCTCTGACGTTCACCTGCCCCTCGAAGGACAGGGAACGCCAAAGTTTCTACTTCTTTGCCACTTGCCTGTACCTCGAAGGACAAAGAGTGCCAAAGAGGAGCAACTATAGACACCCCATTTAAAATCTGGCAATTTTTGTGGTTTTTCTGAACCCCTAGGACCATACTTAACATAGGAAACCCAAATCCGTAGTTCACATAGCCTACCTTGTGATCCGAAACTAGTTTACCCGCCCGAAACTCGATAGAAACCCTGTTTTGACCCAGATTTCTGTAAATGCCTTGTTTTACCAAAAAACCATTAAAAATAGCAAAACAAATCCATTTTGACCCAAATTTTCTCAGAGAGCTTCACCATAGGTTGAGGAACACACCTGAAAAGAAAAAAAAAGAAAAAAAAATCAATTTCGACAAGTTTTGGTTTGGGTGACACGCCCCGTGCCGCCCAGATCTGAGACCTTTTAAAAATGCATTATTGACTGAGCCTTTGGTGGGTTACGGGAGGATATTCTCCCCAACAAATTTTCCCCCCTTTTAGTGTCTTTTGGGGTCCATTTAGGGGGAATGGAGAGAGAAACCCAGAGGAGAAAGAGATTTTTGGGGAGAGTGACGAGAGACTAGAGATATAGACTGAAACCCTTGCAGAGGAAAAGAAACCGATAGAGATGAAAAACCTGAGTGAACGATAGGAGAGAAAACCTTGAAAATTGTGTTAGGGAGCCTGGGCCTCCTGAGAGAAACCCCAAATATACCCTTAGGACAAAAATCACTACCAGAGACTTGCTGATCGAGATCTGGACCAGAAGGGCAAGAGTAGCCGGTTTTGATACGGGCGAGCCCCAAAGGCTCGGGAAGCCCAGGCCATCCGGCTCGGTCCGATAACATTTCTTCCCCTTTTACTATTATTTCCTTTTTTTCCTTCAATTAATCTTGATCTGAATTTTGTTATTTTGATTTAAAATCATATTTTTAATGCTTTTGATCAAGCTGGCTTAGCCATAGATCTGAGAGGATCTGCTCATTTCTAGGCAGCTCTGGCCTCAAATATGAATTCGATTGTTCCCACACTCTTTACCATTTTATTTCCTTTATTTTTATCAGTTTAAAGTGTCAAATCAAAGTGATCTACTTCCGCATATCGCTTCGATTTTGCGAGGTAAACAATAATTGATGTACCGATCTACTGACCAATATATAGGACTACTGCAGTGCCACTGATTACGTTCAAATAAATTGTTTATTTATCTTGAATAGACTTGGTACCAATGCATAACACTAGGTTTGGTTACTAAGCGTCAGAGCTCATTCCATTATTTTCTTTCCTCCCTATAGACTGAGGGTAACAGGTTCGGTGTTGGGAGCTCGGGATGCAGCCAAGGTTCAAGGCGGCCACTCGAAGGAAGAGTTTTAGATCATATAGGTTGTCGGGTTGTCTGCCCTGATTGTACTATTTTTTTTTTTTAAATTATGTAACTTTGGGTCTTGGGCTCTGAACTCGGTTGTATTACTTTTGGATGAAATGTATTGTACCATCTTTTGAAGAATGGTTTGACCAAATTTTAAATTCTAGACTTATGTAAGCCTTTACTTTCCTTGGTTTGCTCGATTTCTGAGAAAGAGGCATTGAATCCGCTCTTACCTGAGAGTCAAACGCTACAAGGGGATCACAAACCCTTGCCCGGTCCCCCTCTATCAGGTTTAGGTGAGACTGGTTGGGGAAGCATCATCGTCGATGTTCACATAGAAGGACGTGCAACACATGATCAATAGAAGTATCCAAAAGCTACAGGTGTCAAGGACGCTGGATTGCATCCAAAAAACCCTGCCCACCATCAATTTATCTGGTTTCATTCTTGGTCAGGTATCAAAAAGGGAGGTTGCTGATCTTCGACGGCACGGGCCGTCTCATCAGCACATAGCCCACTTCATGTGTGCTGTCAAGAGTCAGCCTCGAACAGCAGGCTGTTACTCCGACAGTTCATGGAGACTCTAGTCGGGCCTGCCTTCAAATGGTACACCCGACTGCCACCTAACTCAGTCCACTTCTGGCGGGAGATGGAACGTCTCTTCTACAAATGCTATTACGAAGTAGAGCTGAACGTGCAAGCCATAGAGCTCCTCACCATGGCCTAAAACTCAGACAAATCGATGGGCCAGTACATCCAGCGGTGGAAGGACTTCGCTATTTGCCAAAGAAACCCTATGGACGAGGCATAGGCCATGCAAATGTGCGTCAGGAACATGAGGAAAGAAATCTTCTGACATTTCAAGGCCTCCAACCCTACCACTCTCTCCAAAATGATCACCATGGCAGCAAAAATCGAAAGGCGACTGAAGCATCATGGCAGAGACCCAAACCTCAGGGGTAAGACTACTGTGAGGAGGTAGGACTAACCCCCAAGCCGATCAGTTAAGGAATCTGATCCGCACGGTGGTTCCCACCACCTCCTAGCTTGTATCTAATGCAGCACCCCTACCATTGTTGGACACCTCTCGAGGCTTACAGCCGTGAATTCAAGGGACAGCGCAGCAACAACCACCCCAAAAACAAGATTATAACAGGGTGCCTCCACCACAAAGCTATCAACGAACTGAAGAATTCAAGCAAAGGCTCAATTAGCAATACATCTTCAACAAGGCTTGGGTTCCCCTGAGAATGCTGATTGAGGAGGACATGGTGGTCCTCCCTCTTAGTAAATGGTCAGATCAAGTAGAATGGGTCGACCATCCCAGCTACTACGTCTTCCACCAGATGCTAGGGCACCATATGGAGGACTAATTCCAGCTCAAAGACTACATCGAAGCCCTGATCCAGAAAGGGAAAATCAATTTGGAGGACCTCAAGAAGGCCTTCGAAATGCCCGAAGCCTATCATATGGTCACGCTCCATGAAGAGCCAGAGGACCAGGTCCCCGCGACTGAGCTCCTACTCTGTTGGCTCCCCGCCCTCTTCGACATGTTAGTGCAACACGAAATGATAGTTCCCTACACTCCCAAGAGACAAGGATGGGCCACCAGCAAAAGCCAGGGTCCATGGTGCTGCTACTACCAACGGAGCGGTCATGACCTATCCCACTGCTGGGGGTTTCGAGACGTCCTTCAAGGGTACATCCAGGACTGATAGATAGCCCTAATTAACAAATAGCCTCCGCTTCTGGGCAGGGCCCTTTACAAGTGTCACCACCCCCTCATGCTAGGCTGCAGCGGGTTAAGAACCCTGCTGCCAGCACCTCCGAGTTTTCCACCTCTTGCTCTCCGGCTCCATGGGAAGTGTACCACGACCGTGAAAGGGTGAGGAACGCTAGGAGATATGCAGCTCTTCATGAAAATGAGACACCCGCACCCACCCGGAGTATGAGGGCGCAATCAGGAAAACCCAGGTACGCCAATTCAGAACTCCAAATCTCCTCGACACCTAATCGAGGCATGGTCTTTGCCTCCATGTCCCACCTTGCTGTTTGAGGCTATTTTTCCACACTTGTATCCCAGTTCAAATAAGGGGAGAGAAGTTTACGACCTAGGTCCGTAGGTACCAAAATGCATATGAACTGCGGAAGCCGTAGGACAAAAGGCCCTCATCCCGAAGTGAAATTTCCGACAGTCTCAGAATGGACCAAGAAGGTTCAATATCGTGCCTAAGGGTATCCTAAGAACACCTTCCAAGTTTCATCATGATCCGACAAGTTTATGGCAGTGCAGATGCAGAAACACGTTTTGGAAAATCGACATCTTACGCGCTGGAAATGGACTTTATTGTAGATACCCCGCTTTAAATCTGGCAAGTTCTATGGTTTTCTTGGACCCTTAAGATCACATTAAATTAGTGAATCCAAAATCCATAGGTCAAAGAACTTATCCTTGGACCAGAACCATTCTACCATCTTTGAAACTCTGTTACACCTTGTTTTAACCCAAAACCCTGAAAACGTGTTGTTTTACGAAAAAAATCATTAAAAATAGTAAAATAATCCGTTTTGACCCAAATTTTTTCTGATAACTTCACAAGAGACATCTTTACAAGACCCAATAAAAAAATGGTTTTGGCCAGGCTGGACATGAGCGACACAGCCTGTGTCGCCAAAGTTTGGGTGACACTACCCGTATCGCCCAGCAGTGTTTGGCCCAAACAATTTTTACATTTTTTTTGCATTTTGTGGTATATTTTGGGTGATTTTGCCTCGTGATTTTGTTTGTCGGTCAAATCTAAATTTTAAACAATGAAAGATTGGTTTGACTACGTATTTGTTGGTTATGGGGATAATGCCGCCCCAACAAATCCCTCGTAGAAAAAAACCTATTTTGGGTACCATCTAAAGGAGATAGATTTTTGGTGAGGGACGAGAGATTAGAGAGATTGAAACCCTATGCTACGTGAGAGACATAGAGAGACCTCAGAGAGGAATCCCAACCTATGAAACCATAGACTAGGGCACAATTACCCTAGTTCTAAACCATTTACAGGGCACAACCACCCTACCACTACCAGAGACTTGCTGATCAACATCTAGACCAGAAGGGCAAGAGGAACCGGTTCGAATAAGGGCGAGCCCCAAGGGCTCAGGAGCCTGGGCCATCCGGCTCGATCCGATATTTTCTTCTCCTTCAATTCATCTTTTATTTTATTGTATTTATTTTGATCTGGCTTTGAATCGATTTGATTAAAAATATTGTTTTGAAATGCTTCGGATCACGCTGGCTCAGCCATAGATTTGCTCGTTTCTAGGCAGATCAGATCTCAGATCTGAATTTGATTGTTCTCACTTTCTCTACCATTGCTTTTTTATTTATTTTTTATCAGTTTAAATTTTTATATTTGAGATATCTACATCCATAGATCACTTTGATTTTGCGCAATAAACAGTTTGGAGCCCACCGTGGGGTAAATCGAGCGTGATCCGAGCATCAAAATCTTGAAAATCACAGAATCTTTTGAAACTTTGGAAAAATGTTCTAGGTACCATTTTGTGACTTTTCCCAAAGTTTCAAGTCAAAATAAAATATTAAAAATATAAAAAAAAATATTTTTCTGTTAGATCTACAATCCCCTCTTGTTGCTTTATTTTAATTTATTTTCATCAAAAACTATTTTATTTTCTGTTTCTTAAAGTTTACAGTAAGCTTATTTTATCAATATATACAAGAAAACTATATAAAAAAACTAAAAAAAAAAAATTTTTGGGCACCACACCTGGTGTCTCCCTGCTTACAAGGGCGACACTCCCTGTGTCATCCAAACCAAGACGTTTTTTATTTTGCTAAAAATTTGTAAATATATTTTAGGACCTCTCTGCAATAGTCTTACAAAATTTCAGAACAAAATAAAGTCTTTAAAAATACCAAAAAAGTATTTTACTAGATACATGTCTGTCCTACCTGAACTTCCTTGTTTTTCAGTTATATTAATTTATTTCATAAGAAAATTAATTTTCTTGTTTCTGAAAGTTTGCAGTAGTTTCATTGCATCAAAATACATCATAAAAAAATATAAAAAAATGAAAATAAAAATAGTTTTTTGGGCCACAGGGGAACACTACCTGTGCGCCCAAACTAAAAAGTCTCGTTTGTTCTGAACCACAGTAGGTATTTTCCAGAGACTCGTAGCTGCATGATCACAAAATTTCAGCTTAAAATAAAATTTTTAAAAATACGAAAAATATATTTTGCTTCAGGTAGGTCTACTCTATTCTTGACTTTCTGATTTCATTCTAGTTAGTTAATTTTGGTTGAATTCTTGTTTTCCCTGATTTCATCATGCTTAGATTAATTATTTCTCATCAAATTGAAAATAAAAAAAAAAACAATAAATAAATGTATATATATATATATGTATTGTTGAGGGTTGCTTGCAGTCTCCCTGAACCGTATCCTGTTCGAGTCATCCTAGGCTCGGGTCACGCTCAACTTAGCATGGACTATGCTTGGCTTCACTACTTTGACGATACAATCTTAGGGGTTCCTCACCCCTCCATCTATATTGTGCCTCAAGCGAGTTTTGCCTCAAAGCACGCATCGCTAGGCGTGATCAAGCGTTGTGTGCTCACTTGTTTTCTTTCTTATTGTGTGGCTGTGTGCTTGAATTTATTTTCATTTGCGTGCTTCTTTACACACTCTAGCACACACCGATCGGGAATCTCAGAAAAATAGAAAACAAATTTACTGAAAACTCTCAAAATCCGCGTTAACGATGTGAGGGGAACCCAGCTTTGAGAGTCGAGGCAGTTGGGATTCGTGTAACTTTAACTGTGAACGCCCCTCCATAATGTTTTGCCTCAAAGAAACTCCATGTATAGTAGGACCTAGTGAACATCCTATAACAGGAGGCCAGGACCTATGTGGGTACTCATATAAGCCTAGCTACATTTCATTAGTTAGGAAACCACTCCAGACCTAGCCTACTTAGAGCCTTATACTCTTCTAGGTCAAACATTTTTGTGTGCTTGTTTGCTTACTTTTGGTGTATTAAGTTAGATCTCAGTCTCGACCTACTTTGAGTCCGAGCTAAACCTTCTAGGATCGAGCCCAAGCTGGTGCCCAGTTTAGTCTAGGTCCGAACCAAGTTCCGCCTTAGTCTGAACCCTAGCTCCACCTTGGTCCGAGTTGAACACTCGTTCATTGCTCGTCTTTGATCCTGTCCATGTCTACACTTGGTCTGGTCATCAAACCTCTCTAGGTCCATAGTCTAGGCCTGTACCCAGTTTGCCCCAGGTCTGAACTAAGTTCCGCCTTGGTCTGAACCTAGGCTTCCCCTTGGTCCGAGCCAAATGCTTGTTCTTGGCACATCTCCGATCCAGTCTGGGTCTACGCCCAATCTGATCTTCACAAATTCTCTGAGTCCAAGCCTAGGCTTGCACCCAGCTCAGTTTAAGTCTGGACTAGGTTTACTCCCAAGGTAGAACCTAGACCCACTCTTGGCCCGAGCCCAGACTCGAACCTATCTAGTCTAGATCTTTGTCTAGGTTCTAATATAGGTCTAAGTTTAGAGTTAGCTCTAGGGATAGATTAGACGGAGTGAGTGTCAATTATAGTCTAGTCTTAGCCTAAGTCTTACTTAAGGTTGACCCTAGAGTTAGGGTAGGTCCACTCTAGTTCGTCATGTCTAGATCCTACCCATGTCTAGATCCTAGGACCCTGCAAAGAGCAATCACCATGTCAGTCACCCAAGGCAACTATGATGACTGTTCTACGACCGACTCTAAGCCCTTCCCAAACTTAGGGATCACTATGTTGCAAACCCTTGGGATTACGGTCACAGCCCAGTTCATAATCCTGACTGATATAACATTTTAGTCTCCAACTAAAGGAAGAGTCCCAAGGATCTACTCCCAATCATGAGGTGTGTATGGTCCGAAAAGCGGCCTCTGATGGGAAAACATTGAATAGCCATGGGGTTCGACCGGGTGTTGTCATACAGGCAACCTTACGTAGCCACAGTAGGAGTCGTGTAACCTTAGGCAACCAAATAAGGAGTCGTGCTAGGGGGCAGGTCCATGCTGTATCTAATGCCCCTAAGAAGTCACACCCAAATAACCTTGAGGCTAAACGGTCTCAAAATCAAGACCCATCTAGGTCTAGGAGGTCTAACCCAACCTCTAGTCACCATAGTACAACCCATGATGTCTTGAATACGGTACGCAGCAGAGCTACCAATCTAGACCGACCCTTAGGTGACATGGACGTCCAGGCCGCCCTTAAGAGTCTAGTTGATCTAGGTTACACTGTCAAGGCACCAATTCATAGATCAATCCTAAACCAGCCTAATAGCATAGGTCAACCTTTAGCACAGCTGAGTCAGCCGATTCTTCAATCGGCCCCTCTGGTTCATCCGGTCCAACAAATCGTGCAATTTCCATGACCTGTGGCATTACCTATGGGTCAGTATGCCCCTCAGGCACAAGTGTATCAAACTGCCCTGGTGACTGTGGCTCATCAATCTCAGGCCCAAGTAGGCCAACATCTAGCCCAAGTCTCGAGCCATCAGTCTATGCTAAGGAACCCACCAACCGGTGGGCCTACTCTCATGTCGAATACTTAACAAGAAGGCACCTTAAAAGTGATACAAGATATGCTTGTAAGGATGGGAATGCATGAAATCCTTCCCCCAAAGGCCTATGTTCATGAGACACTTGGTCGCATGGAAGACCTTCTCCCTGGGTTTGTCATCCCAGAGTTTAAAAACAAATTCAATGGAAAGAGTGATCTAGATATTCATGTCAATGCGTATCTCCTCTCTGTTCGAACCTTGCGAGACAGGCCTAACCAGTTGAAGACTTTGTTTTCGCAAACTTTGACCGGTGAGGCTTTAAACTGGCATCGGAGAATAATGATCGCTCAACCACACATTACTCCAAACATAATGTTCAACTAGTTTGTCTCTCATTATCATGGTCGACAAAAGGATCTCTCTCCCTGGGTGAGCTCAGTGCCACAAAACAAAACCCAAAAGAATCCTTCGAAGATTTCATTGGTTGATTCCATAAGGCGGCGATGCGGGTCATCGAATGTCCACTTACAGACCCAGCTAAAATCTCCATGGCCTTAGAAAATGTCGCTATTGAATACAAGACTTTCTTCAGCCAAGGCATTGTCCCCCACTCTTTCGACTCTATGCCACCCGACATGAAAGGGCGAGAGGGACACCCCTCAGCACTAGGCCCGATAACAAACCCATCACGACTCCCCATAATAAGAGCAAGAGCAATGTTAAGGGGAATGTTTCCTGTCAGGTTAATGAGATAGTCATTAATGGACCAGCTCAAGGTTTAGCCATCTAGCATAACAATAGGAAACAAAATCGAAGGGGTCAGTTTAGAGCTAATGCTCAAAATAACAATCGATGGCATGAGGACATCTTCACTCCTCTCAAAGACCCGTTAGAAAAAGTGCTGGAGTTACTCTTGAAGAAAAACATGGTTCAACTCCCGCCACCATCTGAACCCCCATTTGTGGTTAAGGATAAGAACAGATGGTGCAAATGGCATAGAAGCCATGGTCATGATACCCAAAACTATTTCTATTTGAAGAGGGTCATTCAAGGGCTGATCAATAGGGGCAACATCACCGTCGAACCTAGAAATCAACCTATTGAGGAATCTAATCAAAAGATGGGTATCTTCACAAACCCTTTACCCAAAAATACGGCCACAGCGACCAAAGAAACGAGAGCTCCGAGTAACTCAAAGAAGGATGTTATCATTCATATGATTGAGAATGGAGACGAAGAGGATGATCCTAGTCAATTCATATTCGCTGGTGATCATCACCTGCAATAGGTTGTAGAAGATCTTTTGAGTCTTCTTAGAGGAAAATCTTCGTTCCCGAACTCTGATGACCCTCTTAAGTGGGACTAGTATGATGAAGATCATACCCTAGAGATTGACATGGTCAAAGCTAATGAGAGGGGGCCATCTTCCAAACGAGGGGCCAACACCTCGAAGTCTCCAACTACGCGTCCAAATAAGGGGCCAACACCTCAAATGTCAATAGAAGATGAACCTTTGGAAATTCAAAGGGGCCCACCTGGGCCACCTTCATAAGATTTCTTGAGTGGTCCACCAATCTAGGATCAAGAATTGAATATTGAAAATCTGATCATGTTACCTCCTCAAGAGGAAAGCTCTCTAAAAGTCATTAACAACATGAGCACAACTTCGATAACCAGAGCACCACCATGTCAAGAGAAAGATCCTGTGAAGAAAGAGTTCCCATAGGAACGGAAAGCCCTACAGTGGAAACCCCATCAAAATATTCAATAGAGGCAAACTCCTCTCACAAAGAGTATACAATAGGGACAACTAATGAGATTGAACCCTTGTTTGTTGATTCCCAACACGTCATAAGGTCGTTTAATACCACAAGGGCAACCAATGAGACTGAACCTTTCTTTGTTGACTCCCAACATGTCGTAAGGCCATCTAGTACCAACTCAACCATTCCTCTTGTACGAGAGTCTCATCTAAGTTCGAGCACTGAAAAGGAGTTTACCACGGAGTTAACCCCTGAAAAACAATTCAAAATTTGCAATAAAAAAAATTACCGAAAGGAAATTTGGTGATCACTCACCCCTTGCAAATAACCAAATGAGGCATTCATGCCTCACACTCTAGAAGGTATTAACACCTAATGTGTAACATAAAGTACTCCATTAATGAGAAAACCCTGATGAGCCTATCCATTCATATAGAAGATTGAGGGATTAGGAAACAGAGAGTGATTTTTAGTCCCAAAATTTTAGGTTCAAGTGGAACAGTTTAAAGGAAAAGCTCAACGGAGATTCAGCAACCATTGCTAAAAGAATTTTGGATGCCAACCTGGGTCAAGGGAAATCAGAGGAAGACTGATATTATAACCTTCCTGCCACTTGAAGAGGAAACTATGATCGACCATACGCGATCTTAAGGCGAATTGCTAAAAGGAAAAAAAGAGGCACCTTTGAATCTTCTTTCCCCTCCTCCTCCTTCGTCATTCTATTATTCTTCTTCTTCTTCGAAAAAAAAAAAAAAAAATCTCATCCGCTAGGCTAAAATCCGAAAGGATTCCCAAGCATTGGAAAAAATGTCACCAGGCTGAAAATCCATAAGGAACCCCAGGGTGATGAGAAAATAAATAAAAAATCTCATCTGCATGGCTAAAAATCCAAAAGGACCTAGCGTTGGAAAATATGTCATCGGGATGAAAATTCGAAAGGAACCTCGGGGTGATGAGATAAAATAAAGAAGTTCTCTCCTTTTACTCTCCAAAGTCTTTTATCTCTAAACCTCTTCTCTTCCTTCCTTTGAGTCAAAGTGGTGTTAAAAGAAAATCAATAAGCATTAGCTTAACGATCACTGTTAAGGACCTAGATCTCTTGAATCTTTGAAAGGTGAGTGGTGGAAAAATTAAATTCGAAATCCAAAGAGATTCTGAATGCTAAGGGAAAGTATATTGTATTTTTAAGACTTTGTTTCGCTCAAAACTCCAGAGAACTCTCCTTTGAATTGTAATATAAGAGCTGAGGTTAGAAGACAAAGAAATACTTGATGATTCTTCGTCCCGAAGATTCAAGCAAGGACCCGATACACTTACATAGGGTCCAACAAAGCGGTCACAAGTGGTTAAACTGTAAGACCGACCTTAAAGAAAACGACCCCCCTACAGGGGCATCAAAAAGGGAATA
>NW_006499799.1:3136391-3148293 GCF_000471905.2 Amborella trichopoda
AATAATGAAAAATAGAAACTCTACGGTTGTTTGAAAATAACTACCGACTACACCGTCCATCGTTGCATGATGCTAAACTTCTTAGAGGGTTCTATGGTTACCAGAGCAAAAGCTGCTAACCAACACTGTTTTTCAAAATATCTCTCTCTTTTCAAAATTTTCACTATATATTTTGTTCCTTAAAAAAATTTAATTTCTTTGTTAAAATCATAGCATGTCCCTCCTCTGGGTTATGTTCGAAATCCCTTCCTACATTCAAAAATTTGTAAAAAGATTTGTAAAAATGAAGGAGCTTGGACAACCGTATATGATGAACACCGCATTGCCATGATTATCGTGTTGCTATCTCGCCTCTGTATTCAAGATTGATCAGGCAAGTCTCATCCTATAGAAAGCCGTTTCATATAGACAGCCTTAGGAAGCCCCTAAGGAAATTAAAGAAATTGCCAGAGGTAAGATTTTCAAACTGAGAAAACCCCGAGGTAAAGTGGCATGGCTGTAAAATCCACCTCGAGCTTCAAGCTTGCGTAACTCGTCGACACCTCATGCCGAAAACCCTAGGATGAAAATGCCCTAGGTGGGTGAGCATAGGAGTGAAATGGCTTGGAGGGATAGTTGGTGTACCATCTGCCCACGTGACATCAGGATGACATTCATCTTTGACATTCTCCTATCCCTCGAAGGACATGGAGCATCAGAGAGTTTACAGTTGCTACTCACCTGGCCCTCGAAGAATAGGGCGTGCATGTTCGCCTGCCCCTCGAAGGACAGGGAACGACCGCATGTCCACTTCTTTTCCACTCTCCTGTCCCTCGAGGGAGTGGGAGTGCTAAAGAGGGGCAACTGTAGACACCCCGCTTTAAATCTGGCAAGTTTTGTGGTTTTCTTGGACCCTTAGGATCACATTGATTTAGTGAAGCGAAAATACATAGGTCACACAACTTACCCTTTGACCCAGAGCCATTCTGCTAGCCCAAAAACCCTGTTACACCCTATTTTGACCCAAAACCCTGAAAACACGCTGTTTTACAAAAAAAAATCATTAAAAATAATTAAAGAATATGTTTTGACCCAAATTGTTTTTGAGAGATTCACAAGACACAGCTTTACAGGACCCAATAAAAAAAAACGGTTTTGGCCAGGCTAGACTTGGGCAAAAATAGGAGTGTCGCCAGGGCAACATAACCTGTGTTGCCCAAGTCTGGGCGACACTACCGGTGTCGCCCAGCCGCGTTTTGGCCCAAACAATTTTTACATTTTTTTTTTGTTTTGTGGTTATATTTTGGGTGATTTGGCTATGTGACGCTATACGTGTCAGTCAAATCTAAATTTTAAAAAATAAAAAATTGGTTTGACTGTGTTATTTGAAAGTATTTTTCATCACCTTAGTCCCTGGTAGAAAGCAGGTCAATAAAGCCTACAAAATAGTGAAAATTCCTGACAGTCCCAGAATAGCACCATAGTTAGTCAAGATTGTCATCAGCACTCCAAAAGACCACTTGCCGAGTTTTGTTGCATTTCGACATGTCTAAGGCAGTGAACATAAAGGAACAGTTTTTGGAAAAATGACCTCTAGCACCCTGAAACAGACCCTACAACTGGAACTACCTTTTTGGTGTCTCAAATCGCTGTTGGACCATCGCCATTAGATCCGACATGGTCGAAACCCCTATGGGCCATGTTTCGACTTAATGAGACACTCCAGAACAAATATATGAGCAAAATATTGAAATAAGAAGGGCGGCACACTATTCCCATGTGGCCTCACTCACCCAAACACCATTACAGGTGGTTGTTTTTGCAGTCATGGGTAGTCACTTGTGAGACCTATAACCCAAGTTGGATTGCTCCCAAATTTGGTGAGCGTATTCGTCTCATCAAGACGAACAATTCGATATGTGGCACGCCTCGAGACGATATCTGAGCTAAGAAAAGCTAGAGAGAAATTGCCAATCCGTGAAGAAGTTGCAGAAAGTTTAGCAGCGACACACCTCGCTTGATAGACCAATTCAGGATGCTCACGCAACAGATCGACGCGAAATAAATTCCAGTGTGTGCGTAAGGTCCAGGGCTATCATTGGTCCGAACCCCGTACATGATGAACGGTCAGATTTCATGCATGAAGCCGATGAAGTGACTGAAATTCCGGTCGCCGAATTTCAGTTTCTAGCCAAAACTAAAAGTCATGAAATCTTTGTTCGGGCTCCAAATCACGTTCCGTTTGTTGCTACGCGATTATGACGTCATGCTCAATGCACTACAACAAAGAAATAACAGAAAAACATTAAGGAAAGCCATACTATCGATCCAAAGTTTTTCAGATTAAACCAAATTTCAAGTCTCGTGATCATGGTTCAAAAACATGATTCATGGCTCGAAGTTGGTATCAAATGATCGTCATGCGAAGCCCTACAAGAAAACAATAATCTTTTGATTAAACATTCATCAGAACATCCTCGGGTAAGTTATGGAGGATCACGCAAGATCTCAGGTAGCAGTAGGAACTGTTCTGGAATTTTAGATGATGTTAGGCAGGTGCAGAACAGTCCTTTTGCACCCATTTTTAAAATTTCTTTTAATTCAATTAAATCTTAATTTTTAGCAATTAGGTCTAATTTTGATCAATCCACCATGTTTGGGCACAATTCTATATAAACAGGCACTGCCTAATTGAAAAAAAGACGTTAGACGCTCTATTCATTCTTTTGAATATTCAATAAAATTTTGATTCCTTGCTTGAGCTTGTGAGTACGTCTTGGAGAGAGAGAGAAGAGAGAGATGAAAAGGGACGTGGTACCCGTTTGGTACGAGGCAATTTCTCTCTCTCTCTCTCTCTCTCTCTTCTCTCTCTCCTCTCTCTCTCTCTCTCTCTCTCTCTCTCTCTCTCTCTCTCTCTCTCTCTCTCTCTCTCTCTCTCTCTCTCTCTCTCTCTCTCTCTTCTATCAACTGGCAAGATCTAGCGTCGGTTGGCCCTCTCTATCTTCTTCTATTAATTGTTGAGACCTAGAGTCGATTGGTCTTCTCTATCTTCTTATATCAACCGGCAATACCTAGTGCCAGTTAGTCTTCTTTATCTTCTTATGCCAACTAGCGAGACCTAGTGCTAGTTGGTCCTCTCTATCTCCTTCTATCAACTGATGAGACCTAGTGCTGGTTGGCCCTCTCTATCTTCTTCTAGAAGTCGGCGAGACCTAGTGCCAGTTGGTTTTCTCTATCTTCTTTTCTCAACTGGCGAGGCCTAGCGTCGGTTGGCCTTCTCTCTCTCTTCTTCTATCAGTCGGTGAGACATAGCGCTGGTTGGTCTTCTCTTTCTTCATTTACCAGTCGACGAGACCTAACGTCGGTTGGCCTTCTCTCTCTTCTTCTACCAGTCGATGAGACCTAGCGCGGGTTGGTCTTCTTTATCTTCTTCTATCAGTCGGTGAGGCCTAGTGTCGGTTGGTCTTCTCTCTCTGCTTTTATCAGTCAGCGAAACCTAGCATTGGTTGGTCTTCTCTCTCTGCTTCTATCAGTCGGTGAGGCCTAGCACTGGTTGGTCTTCTCTTTCTTCTGCTATCAGTCAGCGAGACAAGGCACCGGTTGGTCTTCTCTTTCCTCCTCTGTCAGTCAACGAGACCTAACGCGGGCTGGTTTTTCCTTTCTTCTTCTGTCAGTTGGCGAGACTTAGAGTCAGTTGGTTCTCTTCCTCTCTTCTCATCTGACACAGTCAGCGAAGCCTAGTGCCGTTTGCTTCCTCTCTCTCCCATCTCCTGAAGCAGTTGGCAATGTCTAGCGCCGACTGCATCTCCTCTTCCTTCTTCTCCCTCTTCTCTTCCTTCTTCTATCTCCTTCCATCCATTCC
Source organism: Amborella trichopoda (assembly GCF_000471905.2). Next base: position 3,140,233 of record NW_006499799.1, read on the forward strand.
CTTATTCTCTTTAACCATTCCTCTACTACTCTTTCATTCTATTAAGAGAGATTGAAGTTAGCATCTCATGGCAGTCCTGTCATCTAACCGTAATGTTGTTGTGCCAGGTTTGCTTGGCCCGCATTACTACCATGACAGACTGACCATCGTGCTTAGCTAGTCGATATTGGCAATAGCGTCTAGTAGCAATCCCATGAGCCGATCTCACTTACAAAGCCCATTTTGCTACCACATTTCGCCTATTATTCACCAGCTTAGTCATTGCTCTGATCTTCTCGCTTGGTCGAATTCTTCTCTCCTCCCCATCTTTCTTTCTTCTTTTTGAATACGCATGCTTGCGTATGATCATCAAAGAGGAAATTGGTGAGGTCTGACACACCTGTCCCATAACCTTTGCCATTTATGTGTGTGATTGCATGAAAGCAGAAAATAAAAAGAATACGGGCTTTCTTCATGATCTAAGAGGGCACTCACCCGAGTCAGCCTGAGTAAATCCCGAGCCCACCTTTAAATTCATCTCTCACCGGTTGGTAACACCTGCCCCCGTTTTCAAACGAGGTTCCCGAGAGAGCAATCTCACAAATGTCCCGAGTCTCCCTCGAAACCCGAGGCACATGCCACCCAATTCTCCCGGGATCCAGAGGGCGAGATCGAGGCACCTAACCAGCTTGGCGACTCCTTTGGGGACCTACTATCCCTTAGTTGGATCACTCTTGTTTGGCTAGTTTCTTCTTTATCTGCTTTCATTCTCTTGCCACATTCACTTATGGCTACTAGGTTCTGTAACCCATTTATCCGGATGGGGGATTTTCTTATCCCCTTATTCGAGAGTGTCCCTAGGGAACAAGGTCCTTCAACTTCGTTCCCAACCATCCTCTTGAGCAAAGACCCCTTGTTTGGCTCCTAGGTCTTAACCTGGACCGGTGTGAGGAGGGATTTGAAGGTCCGTCACTTCCCATCTCTTCACTTTGGTGGAAACTCCAACAATGTGCCTTGCATGGGCGACACTTATGTTGCCCCACACAGCATGCATCCAACCACTGGCAAGTCACTTGCCGGTCGTGTTTCTGAGGTATGCCGGAAGGCTGCCCAGTCCCTTTCTGCAAAAGGCAAGCAAGTTGCCATTGCTTCTGCGGTCTCCATAAGGCTACCCCCCACATTTCTGCACCATTGGTTTCTATCCCAAAAGGCTCAGCACTTCGAGGTGGAAACCTTACGGTCTCTACCCCTCACACACACCACAAGGCTCGTGGGTCACCTACTCGAGTCACACCTCGGGGCAACCATCCTATTGCCTCAAGACCATGTTCAAAATCAAATCGTCCAAGGCCAGATCCTGCGCATGCCACTCATGTGCATCTTACTGCTCTGAGCAATGCCATTATTGTGCCAACCCGACAACCTTCACGTCCTCCTCCTATGCACACACAAGCGCACCCTGTAAGGGGCAGGCCGGCACCTGTTCTCTTACAGACACTTGCTCGTAGTTCTCAGCCTCTTAAGGCCAAATCACTTGCACGAGCTCAGGTTGACCCTCAGGTCTCCCATAATCCTTCTTCAGGGGGTGCACACACGTCGCCATCTTAGACGTCCCCTCGTCCTCGACTCAGGCCTCCTCGTAAGTTGACCCTGCCCTTGCCTGCTCCTCCTTCATCGAGTAAGCACCTCCAGCCTTGGTACTCGAAATTTTTCTCTAAGAGTACCATCTTAAACCAGCCCCAACACATTGGTCATGTCTCTCGAGCTCATAAGAGAGCTCGGAGCATGGACCTCACAAAAGATTGAGGCCTTCATCCTCCCCGGCCCAAGTTAACTCTAGTTTCTGACCCTCATCCATTGCCGCACCTGATAGAGACAGCTCTCTCCTATGCCAGAAGAGTTGACCTGCCGTGACCTAGAACGCAGTTTTGGCGCAGTTTTGACCAAGGCAGTAAAAATAGCCAATTTTGACGACCCTCTTCACTTGAATCCCTTCTACCTCCTTCAGATGATGAAGCCTCTAGAAGAGCTCAATGAGCCCTGTGCTATGGTTGTTGTTGCAGAAGAAGACTCAGCCACTCAACAGCCATGGTCCCAAGACTATCATGAATCGACTCCTCAAACACGGTCCCAAGACCATCGAGAATCAGTCCAAACGCGATCTGTGTACAAAAGTCGAGTTCAGTTAGGCCATGCTGACCCCTGACTGACTGACCTACCATGTACAACCCGTCAAGCTCGCAAACCCTCTGTTGCCACTAACGTCGACCCCCATAATGAAACAGTCAGCGTAATGGTCGTAAGCGAGCTCGGTGAGGTGCTGGAGGATCATATGAACAAGTTCAAGGACATGGTGCACGTGATGATGGAGAAGATCGATCGTATTGACGTGGCACGCCAGTCGGCTAACCATGAGGTCAATTACCATCACTTTGATGGTGTACCACCACGGCACCGTCCTTCGTTTACCTCACAGGACAATTTTTTCCCTCATCTGGTTTCTCAGTCAGATATTGACGCTATGATCACCCATAGCCTAAGAATAGAAAAATTATGGGCATACAGGGTGTGAGGCCTTATCAAAGACCATATCCTTCTTATATTGATCAGGTCTCATTCTCCTTAGACTTTATGAAAGGGCAGTTTCCTCTATTCAGCGGAACCACCTCCCCAAACCAGCATATCACCCACTTCCTGACAGCATGTTAGGAAATAGTAGATGACGTGAGACTTCTTCTCCGCCAGTTCGTTGAGCCTCTTGATGGTCCAACATTCTAATGGTATGCCCGACTTCCTCCAAACTCGATACATATATGGGAAGAGATGGAGAAATTGTTCTATCAACTCTTTTATGAGGTCGAGAGAGAAGTTCAGACCATCGAGCTTCTCACCTTGACTCAAGAGCCTGATGAGCCCATAGATCAGTTCATTTCAAGATGGAGAAACTTAGCTTCCCGCCATCCTAGTCCTATGCCCAAGAAGGAAGCAGTCCAAACTTGCATGTGAAACATGTGACCTGAAGTCGCTCTACACGTCGAGACCTCTAGTCTGACCTCATGTCAGAGTTGATCTCTAAATCAGTTCTCATAGAAAGTTTTTCACGCCATCATGGTGGGGCACGACAACCTTCTACAAGTTCAGCAAACAACCGGGGCAATGGTGGCTCTCGGAATAACACAGAGGACAATCAACAGAAAGGGGTAATTAGTGCAGCCGTTATGGTCACTGATTCAAAGAAGGCTCCCTCTCAAACTTCGGACCCCTCTAAAGAGCTAAGCACAGTGAAGTTAACACCCTAGGCTGGCATGCAGCAACAGTCGTACAATTGGGTACCTCCAGCAACCAACTTTGATCAGAGTGATTATTTCACCAGGCATAAGAATAAAGTCTATCCATTCGAGAAGGATTGGGTCCCTGCACTGTTCCAATTATTATTGGAGTAGAATATGATCCAGCTTCCAAAATCTAGTGTCCCTGACTAATTTGGCCTTGACTCTCAGGCAAATTATTGTGCCTACCATCAGAGGATCAATCATCCCACAGATGACTGCTACACGTTGATGGATATCATTGAGGCCTGATTCTGAAAGGTAAGATAAAGCTTGAAGATTTAAAGAGGCCTTTGGGGCAACTGAGGCCTCCCATTCCATAATCATTCAAGAGGACGACGAAATGCAGGGTATCCTCTACACCCTCTGCATTATAATGTTTCAGGAAGGCATAATCACACTAAAGTAGGCAAGGCAACCCCGCCGCCTTGCTAAGGGAACTAAAGATCGTTGGTGCCCATTCCATTAGATAAGAGGTTGTTATTTGTCAGAATGCACAACTTCCTTGATATATTCATAGAAAAGATACGTAAATGTCAAGAATTTTACAGCCTCCCCATAAGTGATCCCCAAATCACTTCCTCATCTGGGCAAGAATACCTCACATGGCAGGACCCTCCGATCAATGACCCAGACTCTGCAGAACCCTTGACTTCCTAGCATGGATGATCTACCATGGCTGAAGCAGACTCAATTCCTTAAGACGAGAAGCGATTCACCAAGCTAGAGTAGTTTGCTGCCCCAGCGATACCAATCAGACATCACTTAAGAAAACTAGAAAGAGACACGCACGAAGGGCTGCTCGCCGAAGAAACAAGACCGCTCCACCCACAGTTGAGCAAGAATTTCTCATGCCCCTTCCTCCATTGCCAACTTTGCTGGACTTCATCCTCGACACGATCCTTTTTTCTTCTTCATCCTGTCAAGAAGATGTCCGCGTGCCATCTTTCACTCAGCAAACGTCCAATGAGGATGACGACGTTAAAAGCACTCCCCAATGGTCTAAAATAGGGAAAAACCTAAAAGACCCCCTACACACTTCCAATCTTGGTGATAACGTAAAACGCTACCCAGATCGGTTTGATGAGGGGAATGACCTTAAAAGTCCCCCACTTTCTAACTCTTCTAGACCTTCTTCTCCTGCTTCTCATTCTCTTTCTCCTATGTATTCTTCAGGTACGACCTTGATGTGCCCAGACTTCGAGGCTCTCAACCGGGAATTCGAAGGAATCAATATAAGCATGACGCAGCGGAAGCGATTGAGAAACACCCTGGCACAGGCAGTAGGATTCTTAACAGTTGTCGATGCCCTAACAGTTAAAACCAAGGCAGAACCACCTTCACAAAGAAGCGTAAGAAGTCGAGGCCAACGAAGCCCTCATGGCCCCCTAAGCCCGACTTCGAGCAGAGATTAAAAGAGTTGAGGGGGCAATGTTTCTACTCTCATGAAACTTGCTACATGATACAAGTCTATGAAACATCAACCCGTGTGGACCAAACACTGCATATAGCTTCTCAAAGGCCGAGTGATTAGCATTGGCATATTTCTTACACTACAATCATTGAATCCCAAATTCCTTGAGATCTCCAAGACGAACTCCTGCAGTCCGAGAAACAACCCTTGTTTATGGAAGACTCTTCCCTTCCTCAAACGGGGAAAGATGCAGAAATTATAATCCACTCTAGGCCTCTATCAAAGGCAAAGATGTCAGGATCATGGATCTCTGCATTTGAGGTCAATTAAAAGATCCTTGAAAACAACGATGAAGAGTTGCAAGAGGATCCAGAAGAGTTGGAAGAACGTGGTCAGGCCACAGCTGATGAACTCGAAGAAATAAATCTTGGAGATGAGGAAGACCCTAGACCTACCTTCATTTCAGCAAGAATTCCTCTAAATGAGAAAGAGGAGTTCATTGCCATTTTAAAAATGAACCAGGACGTCTTTGCTTGGCATTACCATGAGATGACCAGTTAAGACCCTCAAGTCGTCGTTCAGCATCTCGGCATTGATCCGACTGTCAAACCTGTTAAACAGAAATCAAGAAGGTTCAGGCCTGATCTTGAAATGCAGATAGATGCCAAGATAACTAAACTTAGAAAAGAAATTTCATTCGTGACGTCAAGTACTCGAAATGGCTAGCAAATGTGGTTCCAATAAAGAAGAAGAATGGTCAAATTAGGGTTTGTATTGACTTTCACGATTTGAATACCGCTTGTCTAAGGATGACTTCCCGTTGCCATTCACTGAGATGCTCATCGACTCCACAGCTCATTGTCAAATCTTTTCCTTTATGGATGGATACTCTGGGTATAATCAGATAAGGATGGTGCCTGAGGATGAAGAGGCCACAACATTCTTAACTCCGAAAGGGTTCTTCTGTTACACAATGATGCCTTTTGGGTTAAAGAATGCCGGCATCACATACCAGAGAGCAATGATGATCATTTTCCGAGACATGATGCACAAAGAGGTGGAGTGTTATGTGGATGACTTGGTGCTAAAATCCAAAGAGAAGGATGCTCATATGAGAGATCTTTAAAAGGTGTTCAAACGCTTGCATCTCCATCAGCTAAAAATCAACCTGCTGAAATGCGCTTTTGGCGTGCGTTCGGGATATTTCTTGGGATTCATCATCAGACATTGACTGCTTGAAGTTGAGTCAGTCAAGATCAAGGAAATCCAAGAAATGTCGTCACCTACTTCACTTCGAGAACTGTGCTCCCTCCAAGGGCAACTGATCTACATTTGCAGGTTCATCTCGAACCTCTTAGGTCGTTTTAAACCCTTTACACATCTGCTAAAGAAAGATACACCATTCATCTGAGATGAAGCATGTCAGGCAGCACTTGACGATATCAAACATTATTTACTCAACCCTCTAGTAATCTCTACACCAGTATTGGGAAAGCCCCTTATTCTATACATGATTGCCTTAGATGAGTCACTCGAAGCATTGTTGGCACAAACAATGAAATGGGAAAAGAGATTGCGTAATATTACTCAGTCGCAAGATGTAAGGGGCTGAGAAGAATAATCCCCCAATAGAAAAGATGTGTATGGCCCTGATCTTCGCAGTACAAAAGCTCCGCCATTACTTGCTTGGTCATGAAGTAAAACTTATATCAAAAGCTGACCCTGTAAAGTTTCTCATGACACGTCCATGCTTATCAGGATGCCTTGCTAAGTGGGCATTATTGCTGATGGAGTTCGATATCATGTATGTCCCACAGAACGCCATCAAGGGTTAGGCCTTGGCTAATTTTCTCGTGGCACACCCCGTACCGACAGAATCTCCTTTATCAAGCAACCTCCCCGATGAAGAACTGTTATGTGCTAACCTTGTTCTTGCGTGGGAATTATACTTCGACGGAGCTTTCCAATCAGATTGAGAAGGCACTAGAGTAGTATTCCTGACTCTGAGAGGTTGAGTATTGCCACTTTCTTTCTTTCTCGCTCAAGCCGGTTCTCATAATGAGGCAGAATATCAGACTCATATAATCGGACTCGAGGTAGCCTTCGATCTCGACTTGGAGTAGCTTAAGATCTACTGTGACTCTAAGTTGGTTATTCGGCAACTCAAAGGGATCTATGATGTGAGAAAAGACACTCTCAAGCCTTATCACGGTACTGCAAAATCATATATCGCCCAGTTTGAAGACGTATCCTTGAGTCACATCCCCAGGAGGCTAAATTCACAGGACGATGCACTCGCAAAGCTCAGTGCTACAATTCAGTTTTCCTCATCAGGGCCCACGCTTGTTTGGGTGGCAGAATGGAGACACATCGAACTAAGAACCGAGGTCGATGTGGATGATGAGAGAAATATCTTCCATGAGTGTCCCCCTTATCCATTTGGAGCAGTTCTATCGGCTAAAGAAGTAATCAAAACTGAACAAGCAATAGCACATAGTCAATGAGTTAAGGGTCAAAATCAGGGACCAGAATTCTTTGAGCCAATGTGTGCAGAAATTGAGTAGGTAGAAGGTTGGAGAGAGCCCATAAGATCGTGCCGAATGCAATAGCATATGTCGAATGTCCACCAAGTATACCCTCCTCGAAGGAGATGCTCTCTTCAGACGGTCATTTGACCGCATTCTTCTTAGATGCATCGATATCCAAGGAGCAAGTAAGGTGTTAGAAGAAGTCCACTTAGGCATCAGTGGGCTACACCAGTCCGATCCCAAGCTCTATGAACAAATACGCAGGTTGGGATACTATTGCCCTTCCATGAAAGTCAATTCCTTAATCTATGCTAAAAAGTGCCAAGTATGCCAAATACATTCCAGCCTGGTTCACCAGCCTCCAGAGCCCTTACACCCTACGGTTGCATCATGGCCCTTCTCACAATGGGGTATGGACATTGTAGGGCCTATTGACCCTCCTTCCGTAATGGGCCATGTTTTTATCCTAGCTGCAACAGATTACTTCTCTAAGTGGGCTGAAGTGGTCCCCCTTGAGAAGGTTCTTGGGACAGAGGTAGCCTACTTCGTTCGACATCATATCATACATTGCTTTGGAGTGATTGACCGGATCATATCTGACAACGACCCTCAATTTCGGAGTCATCACATTTATTGCTTAGTTAACCAATTCGGTTTCGAATGGAGGCACTCAACTATCCCTTGGGCAAATGGATTAGCTGAGGCTTTCAATAAGACTATGTGCAATGTCTTAAGAAAGTCAGTATCAAAAACAAGGAAAAACTGGCATGAGAAGCTTCCCGAAGCCCTGTGGACTTGTCGTTCTACTACA
>NW_006499799.1:3149276-3224481 GCF_000471905.2 Amborella trichopoda
GTCAAGAGGCCTATTGTCAAGCATGGCTGGCACAAAGGGAAGTTTGAGCCTAAGTGGGAAGGTCCCTTTATAGTAAAAAAGGTCTCGCCCAATAGAGCCTACATATTGGCACATCCTGATGGAGAAGAGGCAATGGCCCCTATCAACGAGCGATACTTAAAGAAGTATTATCCATGATGTGTATTCAAAAGAAAGGGACTTAACATGAAAACAAGAAAGATAGTCCAAACAAAATGCTAACTATTTTGATGTTTATTGCAGTAAAAATGAATTACAAGTTACAAGAACCCATTGCTAGGGAGGTTACAAATCTCTCGCATCTAAAGATAATAGGACGGTTACAAACCAAAACTTGTGCTTTTACTCTTGCATCTAAGAGTAAGAGGTCAGTTATAGGCCACAATAAATGCATGTCCCATGAGGAAGAAACAAACCCACGAAAGGAATGACCTCCTCATGAAGAAGAAGAGAAACCACTGGAAGAGTTAGCTTTAATTCATCTGACGAGTCAGAGGATGGTTACAGGCTAAAAGACAAAGCAAAGACACTTCAAGAAGAGAGCCTCAGTCCATCCGACGGGTATGTCAAACATACAAGCCAGATACCTCATCTGACGTGTATATCAAACATACGATGTAGGATCCATTCAACATGTGTATCAAACATACAAGAGGGGTTGCCCTTGCAAGGAGCTGGCCGATGACAAGAAGCATGCTCTATTCACAGTTGATGCCCTTCCACATAACAACATGGACCTCACTGTTGTCCTAAAGGATTTGACTTCCAAAAGGTACAGCAAGCCATGCCCCATCCTACGCCACTTTTTTTCGGCCCATGAACATTGTCGTACGTAGCTCATCGCTGAGCGCCGCGAACCCTACACGTGACTTACGGCCATACGCGAGAGTCTTTCTTCACATCGTGATAAGCCACATGTGCTGGCGAGCGTCGACTGAAGCAAACGCTGGTTGTGTTCTCCAAAGGACGGCGCCGGTTGTGCTCCTAGCCTTTAGCGTCAATCACCTTTCTTGAGGTTCAGCGTCAGTTGTTTCGGCACTCCAAACCGTCAATGCCGGTTGCCTCAGTGCCAGTTGCATCCCTGTTAACATCGGCTCTGTCGTGACTGTTCGCCTCTCGAAACTCCTCATTTTTCAAAACTTAAGCTTTCACACCTCCTTGATGGTCACACGATTTTCAAGGACGACAAATCACCTCCAGCAACCGTACGGTTTCCTAGGATGACGGTTCGTCTTCAGCAACCGTGCGCCTTCCCCAAGAAGTTTCACCTCTTGCAGTCGTACGAATCGCCTCCTACGATCGTTCGTCTTCCACTGAAATTGCTCCCACATGGCCGAAAACTCATTGGAAAACTTTCCCGCCTATCGTTTTGGCCTGGACTTCACCAGAACCTCTCCGAGAAACCTCGTGACATCACTAATAGTGTCGAAAAATGGAGATAACCCTATAAAACTCTTAAAAGTGCCCGAAAACTTATGTAACACCATGAGAGGCGTCGAAAAATTTTCACAACCGTCGGGAAGCCCCTTAAAAATCCCTAGAAAATTCCTAAGATGCACGAAAATGCTCACTGCTGAGTTTCTCGCCTTTTCTACCAAAAAGGAAAATGGCAGCAGGAATTCCCTTCCCTTTCGTGGAAAACTTCCCAGAGGACTATACTTTCCCTACTACTCTCATTGCAACTTCGCTAAATTCGGGGCAAAGTCCGCATGCCGAAGGTCTTCTCTACAAAACCCTTGCTGGAATCCTGTTGCGTGCTGAAGAACCTTCCCTGCAGAGACTATTGTTGAAGTCCCACTGCTCGCTGGAAACTTCAACTGAGCGCTCTTTCCTCACGTTTAAAGAAAAATTGCGTTTAAGGTTTTTACCCTTAGTGAAAAATAAAGGAAAACAGGGTTTTACCCTCTTATATCGACTACACTGCTCTCAAAAGCCCTTCACAAACTCGAAATACCAGTTGTGTCCAAGGGAAGCCAAGAGACAATGAGTCGGGTTGAAGCTACACACAAGGCCCGAGGTAACTCTCATTGATCCATTCTCAGCGCCGGTTGACGCAGCACCAGGTGAATTTCAATCCATCCCCAATGCCGGTTGAAGCAGTGCCGGGTGAATTTCCAAACAACCTTAGTGCCGGTTGACTTAGTGTCGGGTGTGTTTCCAAATACAACCTCAGCGTCAGTTGACTTAGCGCCGGGTATGTCTCCAAAACGACCCCAACGCCAGTTAACTTAGTGCCGATTGTCGTCAGATAATACCACGGGTCATTCACAACGCCAACTGAATAGTGCCGGTTGTGTTGTGAGAACTCAGCGTCGGTTGAATATTCGCAATAAGCCATCAATGCTACACATGGCGCCAGGCGTATTTCAAGCAGTGTATGCCCTACCACTATCCCTAGTGGAGTTGTGTACCCAAGACAGGACGTGTCATCCCTAGTCGACATACACCTAGGCCGTGGCACCTAAACTATGACTTCCCCAATGAAGTTAGGAGTTGTCCCTCATCCCCCACTAGGAGTCACACCAATCCTGCGGCCCATCATCTCCAGTAAAGTTGGGTTCATTCTTACTTCCCCAATGCCCATTGGGTGAGCTTCACACTAAGCTACCTTACCCTCAGGGAGTCGGGTTACCTGTTATAGAATCTCACCTTTCACCCCGAGAGTACGCTTACCCCCTTTAAAACCACACCGAGGTCCACTTCTGCTGGTCATCCTTCATTAGGCCACCATTTCCATCTGAGCTCTCAGTTTGTGAATAGTTTTAGCCATTTTATCCCCAAAGATTCGGATTACCTTCCACAAACCTATTCCCTATGAAGCTCCATCTACATGGTGAGCAACACAATGGTCTATATGCACGACCCTGTCCAAACTAATGACCTTAAACTGTAGCTGCGGTCCATACTGCAAGACCCTAAACTGCTCAGCCTCGATCCATACTACATGACCCTAAACTGCTCAGCCACGGTCCATACTGCATGACCCTAAACTGCTCAGCCACAGTCCATGCTGCATTACCTTAAACTGCTCAGCCTCGGTCCATATTGCATGACCCTAAACTGCTCAGCCTCAATTCTTACTGTATGACCCTAAACTGCTTAGCCTCGGTCCATATTGCATGACCCTAAACTGCTCAGCCTCGGTCCATATTGCATGACCCTAACTGCTCAGCCTCGGTCCATACTGCATGACCCTAAACTTCCCAGCCTCGATCCATACGACATGACCTTAAACAGAATAACCACGGTCCAGCTGTATGACCTTAACACGTCCTAGCCGCATGATAATAAAAGGCTCAGCATCATGGTTCGAACAATATGGCATTAAACTGTAGTGGAGGTCTAGTTGCAGAACCCTAAACTGCATGGTCCTAGTTGTACAACTTTAAACTGCATAACCACGGTCCAGCTGTATGACCTTAAACCATTGTACACGTCCTAGCCACATGACAATAAAAGGCTCAGCACCATGGTCTGAACTACATGACCATAAACTGTAGCGGAGGTCTAGTTGCACGACCTTAAACTGCATGGTCCTAGTTGTATGACTTTAAAGTACATAACCACGGTCCAGCTGTATGACCTTAAACCATAGTACACGTCCTAGTCGCATGATGATAAAAGGTTTAGCACGATGATCCGAACTATATGACATTAAATTGTAGCAGAGGTTAGTCTTAGTTTTATGACTTTAAACTGCATAATCATGGTTCAACTGTATTACCTTAAACCATAGTACACGTCCTGCTGGCATGACAAAAAAGTGCTTCGTGCAGGTCCTGGAGGCATGACCATAAACTCGCCACCATATACGGGCACACGCCTTTTCATGCACTTTGACACACGCTTTCTCTAACCTACCTGTTAGTGTGCGTGCACCACCTACATTACTACCCCAGTGCGTTCATTCCTTTCATCATCCTATATCATTCCCCAGTGAGTCTCACTCATGCTCAAAAAAGGGTGAACCATTCTACCGTCCATATGTGTTGTAAGTTAGTGGGTCATAATCATCCACTCACATTTCAGACATCATTCATCTCTCATAGGTAGCCTCGAGCCATCTTCCTAAGTGAACCAAACCACCACCATACTCACTCTATTGCCTTCATAGACTACCATCCATCACCATTACGGTCCAGCTATATGACCTTAAACCATGGTACATGTCCAGGCCGCATGGCGTTGAACTCTTTCTCACAGGTCCCGGAGGCATGACCTTAAATACGTCCTCACAAAAAAAAATAAAAATAAAGGAATAACGGGCATGGTGTATACCTGAACAAGGGAACACTATGAGTAAAAATGACAGATGGGCATGGTCATGAAACCATGAGTAAAAGAGTTCCATGAATAAAAAATTGGGCACGGTGAAAATCGAAAAGGGCATCGTGAACAAAAATGGACAAAAAGGGTGGACATGGACGAAAGGTCATGGGTAAAAGAGCCCCAAATAAAAAGAAGTTGGTAAAAACCATCTCCACGGTACATCTTCCCAAGTTCAAGCAAAATTCGCAAAGGACCCTTGGACCAATAAACAGGTTTGATGCAACATTCGTCTCAATAGGCAGCTTCAACCCTCACTCAAAAGAAGAAAATCCCTGGTGGCATAAAACCAAGGATCTAAAAATATGATCTTTAAGGAAAAGATTTCAACAGTATGAGTCAAGTTGTAAAAAGGACTTGAAAGATAGAAGACTCGCTAAGAAGGCAAGACAAGTCTCATGACAAAGAGCATCATTCTCACAAGGTCATCAACATACTTTCAAAAAATGTTGAAGGCACCATAAGGAAGTTAAGTCAGCTATGACCTTGGACCAGTAATCGGGGTGATTGTCCTAGCTGCACAATAGTGGGTAGGGGTGGTTGTACCTTCAGTTGGTCACCTCGACAAACTGAGGTACCCTACTCGCCAAGGAATAACGGGTCAGTCAGACTTTGAATCGGCAATCGAGGTGATTACCCTAGCTGCATAGCAGTGGGTTTGGGTGGTTGTACCCAAAGCTGGTCACCTCAACAAATTGAGGTACCTTACTTGCCCAAGAATGACTAATTCGTAAAGAAGATGGCGCTGACGCAAGGCCCTTCATCACATCATTCATCCTCGAAACGTGGCTCAACACCAAAGGATGCAAGCAAACCCAGACCTAATGGAGACAATGTGCTTCGACATGGCACTCAATTGCCAGATGGGCCTGATTCTGATTGACGAGATCCGTACAAAATCCTTAGATTTAGAATCGTAAACAGTTTGCATGAGGGTGAGGACTTTGACAAGATCCCTAAGAAAAGTCTCTTCTCCCCCTAAAGTCTCCATTGATAGAACCGTGAACAATGCATCCCTACGTCTGAGCAGCCTAGTTACACCATTACGTGAATCTCCTCCATGTTCACGTGGTCTTGTGGCTTTGTAGACAAAAAGTAAAATCCGAAAGAAAATTTTCAAATGATTGTCCTTCTTGCTTCTCTTAAAGCATAACATTCGGCATGGCAATCTATTTGAACGTATTTTTCATTACCTTGGTCACTAGTAGGAAGCAGGTCAATAAAGCTAACAAAACAATGAAAATTCCTGACAGTCTCATAATGGCACCAAAATTTGTCAAGATCATCATCAGAATTCCAAAAGACCACATGCGAAATTTCCTCGTATTTTGACATGTCTAAGGCAATGAACACAAAGGAACAATTTTCAAAAAAATGGCCTCTAGGACCTTGGAACAGACCTTACAATTGGAACTATGTTTCGGTGTCTCAAATCACTGTGGGACCACCATCATTAGATCCACCACGGTCGAAAACCCCTATGGGCTAAGTTTCGGCTTAATCGAACATTCTAGAACAAAGATATGAGAAAAATATTAAAACAGGAGGGGCGGCACACTATTCCCACGTGGCCTCAAAGCACCAAATCGTCATTAAAGGTGGTTGTTTTTGCAATCACGAGCAGTCACGTTCAGGACCCATAACTCACTCGTTCCAAATCAGATCGCTCCCAAATTTGGTGAGCAGATTCGTCTCATTAAGATCAACAATTTGATATGTGGCATGCCCCGAGATGATGTCCGAGTAGGGAAAAAAGCTAGAGATAAGTTTTCGATCCAAGAAGAAGTTGCAGAAAATTCAGCAGTGACACGCCTCGCTCGATAGACCAAATCATGACGCTCGTGCAATGAATTGACACAAAACTAATTCCATTATGTGCGTAAGGTCTAGGGCTATCATTGGTCTGAACCTCGTACATGATGAATGGTCAGATTTCACACATAAAGCTGATGAGGTGACTGAAATTTCGGCCGTCAGATTCCAGATTCCGACCAAAACTCAAAAGTTGCGAAATCTTCGTTTGGGCTCCAAATCGTGTTATGTTCGGGATCACGACGGCATGCTCACTGCACTATGACAAAGAAATCATAGAAAAACATTAAGGAATGACCGCACTATAGATCCGAAGTTTCCAAGATTCAACCAAATTTCAAGTCTCGTGATCATGGCTCAAAAACTTGATTCATGGCTCGAAGTTGGTATCAAAATGATCGTCATGCCGATCCCTATAAGAAAAAAATAATCTTTTGATTAAACGGGCATCTGAACAACTTCAGGTCAGCCATGGAGGATCACGCAAGATCTTGGGCAGCAGTAGGGACTATTCTAGAATTCCACGCATTGTTAGGCAGGAGAAAAACAGTCCTTTTACACTCATTTTTAGAATTTCTTTTAATTCAATTAAATCTTAATTTTTCAGCAATTAGGTCTAATTTTGATCAATCCACCCATGTTTGGGCACTGCCTCATTGAAAAAAAGACGTTAGACGCTCGATTCATTTTTTTGAAGATTCAATAAAATTTCGATTCCTTGCTTGAGCCTGTGAGTACGTCTTGGAGAGAGAGAGAGGAGAGAGAAGAAAAATGTCGATACCCTTCGAGCATGCAATTTTCTCTCTCCTCCCCTCTCTTTCTTCCCTCTTTCTCACTCTACCCTCTCTTCTCTCTCTTCTATCTCCTCTCTCTTCCCTCTTTATCTCTCTTCTCTCTCTCTCTCTTCTGCTAAATGGCGAGACCAAGCACCAGTTGGCCCTCTCTATCTTCTTCTATCAACTGATGAGACCTAACGTCGGTTGGTCTTCTCTATCTTCTTTTGTCAACTAGTGAGACCTAGAGCCGGTTGGTCCTTTCTATCTCCTTCTGTCAACTAGCGAGACCTAGCGTCGGTTTGCCCTCTTTATCTTTTTCTATCAGTCGACGAGAGTCTTATTTACCTTTTTTATCAACTGACGCGGTCTAGCGTCGGTTGGCCTCCTCTCTCTCTTTTTCTATCAATCACCGAGACCTAGCGCTGGTTGGTCTTCTCTCTCTTCTTATACCAGTCGATGAGACCTAGTGCCAGTTGGTCTTCTCTCTCTTCTACCAAATGGTGAGACCTAGCATCAGTTGACCTTCTCTCTCTTCTTCTATCAGTAGGTGAGGCCTAGCGTCGAATTGTCTTCTCTCGTTATATCTATCAATCGGTGTGACCTAGTGCGGATTTGTCTTTTCTCTCTTTTGCTATCAGTCGGTAAGACTCGGTGCTGGTTGGTCTTGTTTTTACTCTTCTATCAATCGGTGAGACCAAGTGCAGGCTGGTTTTCCACTTAATACCAGTTAGTTCTCTTCCTCTCTTCTCATCTGACACAGTTGGTGAAGCCTAGCGCCGACTGCTTCCTCTCTCTCCTATCTCCTGAAACAGTCGTTAATGTCTAGTGCCGACTGCATCACCTCTTCCTTCTTCTCCCTCCTCACTTCCTTCTTCTCTCTCCCTCCATCCATTCCCTTCTTCTCTTTAACCATTCCTCTGCTACTCTTTCATTCGACCATGAGAGATTGAGGCTAGCATCTCATCATAGTCTTGTCGTCTAGCCGTAACGTTGTTGCGTCAAGTTTGCTTGGCCCACTTTACTGCCACGTCAGACTGACCATCTTGCTTAGCTAGTCAATATTGGCAATGGCGTCGAGTAGCAAGAGCGTGAGCCGGTCTCAGTTACTGAGCCTGTTTTCCTACCACTTTACGCCAATTATCCACTAACCTAGTAACTGCTTTAATCTTCTTGCTTGGTCGAATTCTTCTCTCCCCCCTGTCTTTCTTTCTTCTCTTTGAATACGCATGCTTATGTATGATCATCAAAGAGGAAAAGGGTGAGGTCTGACCCACCTGTCCCATAACCTTTGCCATATGTGTAATTGCAGGAAAACATAAAATAAGAAGAATAGGAGTCAAAGAAGGCGATTCTGAACCATTTTCATTATTGGGTGGCTTTCTTCGTTATCTAAGAATGTGTCCACATGAGTCAGCCCGAGTAAGTCCCGGTCTCTAACCGGTTGGTAACACCTGCCCCCTTTTTCGAACGAGGTTCCCGAGAGAGCGATCTCACAAACATCTTGAGTCTCTCCTGAAACCCATGACGCGTGCCGCCCGATCCTCTAGGTATCCGGAGGGTGAGATCGAGGCACCTAAATATACGTATTTGTTGGCTATGGGGATAACCCTGCCTTAACAAATCCCTCGTAGAAAAAAAACCTATTTTGGGTACCATCTAAAGGAGAGAGATTTTTGAAGAGGGACGAGAGATTAAAGAGACTGAAACCCTAGACTACGTGAGAGACCCCAAAGAGGAATCTCAGCTTTTGAAACCCTAGACGTAGGGGACAATCACCCTAGTTCTAAACCATTTCTAGGGTACAATCACCCTACCACTACCAAAGACTTGCTGATCAATATCTCGACCAGAAGGGCAAGAGGAACTGGCTTTGATACGGGTGAGCCCCAAGGGCTCGGGAGCTCGGGCCATCTGGCCCGGTCCGGTATTTTCTTCCCCTTAATTTCCTCTTTTCTTTTATTTTATTTATTTTGATTTGCCTTTGATTCGTTTTGATTGAAAATTGTGTTTTGAAATGCTTTGGATCATGCTAACTCTGCCATAGGTCTGAGAGCAGATCTACTTATTTCTAGGCAGATCTGATCTCAGATTTGAATTCCATTATTACCACTTTCTCTACCATTGATTTTTCATTTCTTTATTATCAGTTTAAAGTGTCAGATCTAAGAGATTTACATCCATAGATCGTTTTGATTTTGAGCAATAAACACTTATAATTGAAGCCCTACCATCGGAGCATCAAATGTGTGTGGGACCACTGCCATTGGATCCGATACGTTCGAAAACCCCCAAGGATCAAGTTTCAACTTGATTAGACGTTTCTGGACCATGTTATGGCCAAATTACCAAAAACAGGTAGGTCACAAACTCTTACGGTTCACCCATATTGAACCAGTTTCCATTAACGAAAACTGAGTTTTGTGATTTGGAGTTGAACTTTGGAAGGTCATAACTCTCTCGTCTCAAGTCGGATCAAGCCCAAATTTTGGGAACATCTTCGTCTCGTAAGCTTGAACGTTTTGATATATGACATGACCCATTTCGCGGTCCGAGCAAGGAGAAAACCTAAAGAGAAGATCACCATCAGAAGCATGGTTGAATAATTTTACAGCAAGAGGTATTATCGATCAAACGACCACATCACAACGCTCGCACATCGGATCGGACTCAAACTAGATCCGTAAAGACCACAACGTCGGAGGCTTCATCCGAGCCAAACATCAAGTATGATGGACGGCCGAATTCATAGTAATAAGGTGATGAATTCACTATAAGTTTTGACCAACGGAAACAAAATTCCAGCCAAAAGACTTAATTTGGAAAATGATCGTTCTGGCACCAAATTGAGCCACGTTCATTTTCAAACGTTCATGATGGCATACACGTCAAAATACTGTGAAGAAATCATGAAAAAACATCGAGAAATGGGAGTGATCTTGAATCAAAGATTGTACATTTCTCATAATTTTCATACCTCGTGATCGTTGCACAAAAACCTGATCCATGGCTCGAAATGGGTATCACAACGACCGTCTCCCCAAGTTGATCAACAAAGCAATAATATTTTGGACGGATAGAGTCCGAAGAGAGCATGAACGGACCTCGAAAGATCGCAAGGCTTGCATGTCCATGATAGGGACTGAATTGAAATTTCAAGATTTGTTAAAGGGGCACAATCATCATTTTGTCCTTGTTTTCTTATTTTTATTTAATTCAATTCAATACTATTTTTCAGTAATTAGGTTAAGAATTAAGCATCCACTAATGTTTGGATTGAAACTCTATATAAGCATGTGATGTGCTCCTGTAATGGACCCCTCGATCAATTAAAAATTTGGCTTATTCCTCATTTTTGGGTAACATTTGGCTTTCTTTTGAGAGAGAGAGAGGACAAAGAAGTCTTGGGGCAGGTACCCTTCGCCCCCATCGAGGTAAACATTTTTTCTCCTCTCCACTTTCTCTCTTTTCTTTCTCTTCCCTCTCTTCTTTCTCTCGCTTCTTTCTCTCCCTTCTTCTTTCCTTTCTCTCTTCTTCCTTGCTCTCTCTTCTTCGTTCTTCTCTCACTTCTTCTTTCCTCTCTCTCTTCTTTCCTTTCTCTCTTCTTCATTTCTTTCTCTCTCTCTTGGATGGCAGCACAAGCTGCCATCCATGTCTCTCTCTTTCTCTCTATTCACTCTCGTAGACGACAACACAAGCCGCCATCCATGCTTCTCTCTCTTCTGTTTAGCACGGTAAGGTCAACCCACCATGCATGGTAGGGTCAACCCGCTGTGCACGACATCTCTTCTCCCGCTTCTGTTTGGCATGGTAGGGTCAACCCACCGTGCCTGACTTTTCTCACTGCTTCTCTTGCTCTCTCTTCTATGTCTGGCACGGCACGTTCAATCTATTGTGCATGACATCTCTCATTCCTCTTCTCTCTTCTTTGTTGGCATGGCAGGGTCAACCTATCGTGCATGACATCTCTCATTGCTCTCTTCTATCTGGAACGGTAGGGTCACCTTGTCACGCATGACATCTCTTCTCCCTCTTCTCTCTCTTCTCTGTTTGACACGGCAGGGTCAATCCACCATGCACGACATCTCTTCTCTTCTCTCCCTTTGCTATTCTTCTCTCTTTCTCCTCTTTTCTTCTCTCTTCTCTTCCTCTTCCCTTTTCACTTCTCTTATCTTCTCTTCTTCTCTTCTTCTCTTCTTCTTTCCGTCTGTTCTCCCTATCGGAAGATTTAGCGAGAGCAAGCTAACCTTCACCCTCTTTTCTCATTCCTTTTCTTCTCTCTCTACTTTCTTCTTCTCTCTTCTCTTCTCTCTTCTCCTCTCTTCTTCTCTCCTTCTTTTCTTCTCTTCTCCTTTTTGATAGATTTAGCGAGAGCCGAGCTAACCTTCACCCTCTTTTTCTCATTCCTTTTCTTCTTTCTCTACTTTCTTCTTCTCGCTTCCTTCTCTCTTCTTTCTTCTCCTTTTTCTCTTATTTCATTCTTGTCTCTTCTTGCCTTTGGAAGGTTTAGCGAGAGCAAAGCTAACCTTCACCCTCTTTTTCTTATTCCTTTTCTTCTTCCTCTCTCTATAGAGCTAGGTGAAAGCCAAACTAGCATTCATTTCCCTTTTTCCTCTCTACAAAAATATTTTCTTTCTTTACCTCTGAAGAGCTAGGTGAAAGCCAAACTAGCCTTCATTTCTATTTTCTTTCTTTACTCTTTTTCTTTGAAGAACAAAGTGAAAGCCAAACTGGTCTTCATTTCTTTTTTTCTCTATTCCCTCCTCTTTCTGCCTCCTTTTCTTCCCTCTACTTTCTTCATCTCACCCCGTTTCCCTCATTTTCCACTAAGGAATGATGTCTCAGTCCATTGTTAAGAAGGCGCCGAAAGGCTGTCTAGTTGAACTGGACTCAACAATACCATTCCCCATTTTCCCTTTTGAATGTACACTCTTGTGTGCATTCACCCAATGACAAGGTGGGGTCTTCTGACCCACTGGTCTGTATCTTTAATGTGTGTATGTGTAGTTGTAGGAAAGAAGAAATAGGTATAAGGAGGCGATTTTGAACCAGCCTCAAGCCAGGGGGCATTCCACATGATCTAAGAGGGCACCCACACGAGTAGCCTGAGTGTGTCACAGACCCACTTGAGGTGAGTTCCTGCCTCACAACCCATATTTCTTTCTCATCGGTTGGTATTCCTACCCACGTTCTCTTTATGCGGTTACCGAAAGAGCGATCTCAGGTCTCGGGTCCGTCTCGAACCCAGAACCATGCCACCAGGTCATCTCGACCCAGAGGGCAAGATCAAGACACTTAGCCAGCTTGGGAACTCCACTAGGGACACACTATCCCATCGTCGGGTCATTGTCGCTTGGCTTTCCTTTCTTTTCATTCTTACTCACTAATGCACACATGTCGTCGGCGTTTTATTTGAGTCAGGGATTTTCTAATCCCCGTACTCATGAGTCTTCCTCGGGAACAAGTTCCATGAACCCTGTTCTCGTCATTCCTTCTGAGACTTGACCCAATGTCACACTCCCAGGTCATCCCCCGGATCGTTGCGAGGAGGGACTTAAAAGACCCTCACTCCCCATCTCCTAGCATTGGTGGACCCTCCACCAATGCACCTTGAATGGGTGGTGCTCTAGGCACCACACACCGCATGCACCATGTTAATGGCAAGCACTTGTCGGTCCGACTGCTCGGGGCAGTCGAAAGGTTGTCCCTTCCTTTCCTGCAAATCCGAGTCCATCTGTTGGTGCTCCTGCTGGACATCGTAAGGCCACCCCCCACTCTCCACATCGGGCCCCTAAAACAAGAGGCTCGACTCACCGAGGGTGAGGCCCTAAGGCTGCCACCACCCACACACATATTAGAGCTTGTGGTCCATTCACTCAATCTACACCTAGGGGAAACCTTCAGGCTGCCTCAAACCACTGTCTTGGTTTGGATCTTCTGGGATCCGACCCTATGCACCCTCTGCATGTGCATCACACTACTCGGAGTAGCCCTTTTACTATTGATTAGATGCCTCAATCTCGCCTTCCAGATTGGGACGACCTGGTAGCATGGCTTCGGGTTCGAGATAGACCCGAGACCTGAGACTGCTCTCTCGTGAACCGCGTCAGGAGTATGTGGGCAAGAATACCAACCGGTGAAGAGCAATTTGAGTCGTGAGGGGGGACTTACCTTAAGTTGTCCGTGACACGCTTGGGCTAGCTCGCATGGGCGCCCTCTTAGATCACGTGGAATGCCCCCATGGTCTGGCCAATTCAGAATCTTCTCCCTTGACTTGTTCCTCCTTTTCTACAAACACACGCACACATTAGAATACAGACAAGTGGGTCTGAGGTCTCCACCTTGTCATGCCCCCTGACCCCTACCATCCCATACCAGAGGGCTACAGCATGCAGGATCGCAACCAGATGTCACCTACGTCACTCAGGTAGGAGTGTCATCAACACGTGTTTAGATTGTGAAATCAAAGCAAACAACGAGAAATAAGTAAAAGCTCATCCAACAAGCACTGAAAACTGAATAAATTAAAACCATTACATTTTCATTCAAACTCCAAAATTCTTTACAATAAAGTTCAAAGCTTACAAGACTGACATTAAAGTACATGGCACTAAACAACACAGTGGCCACACCATCAGACAGCTACTCTGCAGAAGAAACCCTGACAGATCTGAAACTTTCAGCTCCTGCTGCCACCACTTAGCAGCTCGACTCCCACAATGAAAAGCTATTACTCTACACATATGACAGTAGATGGAATGAGTTGAAAGCCCTGTAAGTAGACCACTACCCTTGTATTCCAGCCTATATGCGTATACATAATAACACGGTCTATGGTTCATTAGAAATCATACAGGCATCACAGAATAAGATTTCACGTCAAAGTTCGTACATTGCTGTATAGAGAGAGTAACATTCAGTTTAAAAAAAACCACTTGTTCTTGGTATAGCAATCACAGATAGAATTAAATGTTCATGCAGAATGCTTAAATAGAAAAGGCAAACATATCGATTTACTCTTGAAGTAGAAGCCACATAGTCAGGCTAAGCCAATCCTGAAATTGGGACTTCTACCCTCACTCATGAGGGAGGACAATGACAAGTGGGTAAATTCCCTTCATAATATTCTCACGCACACACACAATTCCCAATGCCTTTAGGGGCTTTCGATAGGTTGAGGCCTTAGAAGACAGAACCCTCTCTTGTGCCCTCAGGAGAGAGGGCGTTACATTACCTATGGAGGACCCAATGCATAATGCCCATGACAATTTGGGGGGCGCAGCCCACCCTATTACTTACAATTAACTCTTGACTCCACTTGTATCATATGGTCGAGGTACAGTATATCCCACTACCATTAGAGGACCCATTGCGTAGCGGTCAGATATCAGTATTCATAAGGCTGAAACAGAAAGTCCACTAGCAATGGAGGACCCTATGCGTAGTGTTCATGGCACATCAAAATAATCATATAGCAGAATCATACAGTATCAGTGTGACCTAATGGCCGTGTTAATATCACAGTATAGCAGTATCAGTACCATAGAGTGATAGTGTCAGTATCACGGGATGATAGTGTCAGTCTCACAGAATGTCAGTAATAGCATCACATCTTTAACAATATCAGATTCACAGAATAACAGTATCCACATCACATAATAATAGTATCAAATTCATAGAATAACAGTGCCCATATCACAAAATATTAATATCAGATTCACAGAATAACAGTGTTCATATCACATAATAAGTGTTACAGCTGTAATTTCAAGCCGTGACATCTAGTCGTAAATAGGGTTATAACTTTGGATTCGTATGGAATTTGAAGATGGTTCCAAAACAAATTTGACATTAGACACACCCATCTTTCAAATGGGGTAGTTTGAAAGCAGTTGGGCCTTGTTTGGACCCTCAAAAGTTCAAAAGAATGGAGGCATTTCATCTGAAATCTGTTATGAAATAAAGACAGTGACATGTCTTTAAAATTAGTTCAATATCTCCCAAACCAGAAGGACTTTCGAAATATGGTTAACATGTGATTTGAAAGAAAACGGATCCTTTTTGGTCAGTCAAAGCCCATGGCAACAGAGGCATCAGTTCTGAGCTTTTGTAGAACTTCCTATAGTGAGATACTATCACAATTAATCGTATAACTCTCAAATTCGGCAGAATTTCAAAAATTGCTAAACATGTGAATTTAAGATTACTCATAAATATTTCAAAGAGTGGTGGTTTGGAAGAAAAGGGACCTCATTTGGTTGGTCAAAGCTTGTGGCATCAGAGACATCAGTTCTGTTTTTTTACCAAAACTATCCATAGTGATCTATTGGCAAGTTTCAAAGTATAGCTTTACATACATAAAAAATCAGAACAAGACGTGAACATGAATATTAAAATAGACTCAGAAATATTTCCAATGGCAGTGGTTTGAGGCTAATTGGACCTCGTTTAACAAGAACATGAAAACTTCCGAGAATTTTACAGCACAGTCATAATACTACTTAATATGATACCCCAAATGGTCCATAACCCTTCCACTTCCAAAAGAATACTTAAGAACACAAAGTTACAGACTTTCTACGAAACGTAAGACATATTTTGATGCTTATTGTGGTCATGCAATTGCAATTCACATGGCTGGAAAATTCACAACATAATCGTGAACATAACTTCATTCGTACTACTAATAGCATGCACAAACACATTCTTAAATCACAGTCAAACTTACACACAACAGCCTACAAGGTAGAAATCAACTTACCTAGGGTGTAATGTGCCTCCAAAACCTTCTCCTACAGCCTTCTTCAACTCCTAAAGTGGTTGTTCTAACAGTAAGCTAAAAAGGGGAGCTCCTTCTTAGTTATTCACTTGCCTTAAAGAGAGAGTGAGAGATGAGGAGTGGTGGAAGGGTTAAATGGGTAGTGAGAGAAGGGGAGAAGAGATGGCAACAAGCCACCTTCAAGTGGCATGATAGAAGGTGAGATAGCAAGAAAAGGATGCCACTTGGAATGGAAAAGAGAAAGGGGAGAAAAGAGAAAAAAAAGAGGTAGTCCCTCATAGACTACCCTACACCATCAGTCCCGGCGGTCAATTCGCACTCTATACTAACACTTATGGCGGTGCCTCTTGCTATCATTTTGTAGACAGTGCTAGGCCTTCATACATAGCCAGCGCTAGGCCTTCTTACACAGCCGGCTCTAGGTCTTCTTACACAGCAGGCGCTAGGTCTTCCAACACAATTGACACTAGGTCTTCTTACACAACCGGCGCTAGTTCTTCTTACACAGCCAACGCTTGGTCTTCTTACACAACTGACACTAGGTCTTCTTACACAGCCGGCACTAAGTCTTCTTACACAGCTGGCATTAGGTCTTCTTACACAGCTGACGTTAGGGCTTCTTACACAGCCGATGCTAGGTCTTCTATCATAGCCAGCGCTAGGTGTTCTTATACAGACAGCGATAGTCCTCAAGCACGTGGCGTTGCTCTTCCTTCCTTACTTCACAGTCGGCGCTAGTCCAAATATCGCTAGGCCCCTGACTTACCCTCCATTACCTAGCACGTCACTGAACTGGGAGAAAATTGTGGTCCCTACAGGGCAAGCGCACACGTGCATGTGTAGTTAAAGGAAAATGGAAGAATTAATATAATGGAGTCCATGTCAATTAGACAGCCTCACTATGCCTTCTTGACGAGGGATTCTAGTGCATATTTTACAATAAAGAAAGAAAGAAAAGGGGTGACATAGAGAGAGTGAGAAAGAAAAGAAAAGAGAGAAGAAAAGAAGAAACAAATAAGAGTTTGAAGGCTAGTCTACTTTTCACCTAGTACTTCAAAGAAAAAAAAGAGAAGGAAATTGAAGGCTGGTCTGCTTTTTACCCAATACTTCAAAGAATAAAGAAAGAAGAAATTAAAGGCTGGTCTTATTTGCACCCAATACTTCAGAGAAATAAAGAAAGAAGAAATTGAATGTTGTTCTACTTCTCACCCAGTACTCCAAAGAAATAAAGAAAGAAGAAATTGAAGGCTGGTCTGCTTTTCACCTAGTACTTCAGAGAAATAAAGAAAGAAGAAATTGAAGGTTAGTCTACTTTTCCCTCAATACTTTGAAGGTAATGTGAGTTTTGGAAAAGAACGAGAACAGAAAAAAAAGGATGAGGGGTAGTATGTCTTTCAACTAGTCCTCCAAATAAAATGTAGATTTTAAAGAGAAAAGAGAAACAAAGACTAGTTTGGCTTTCACCCAGCTCTTCAGAGATAAAAGAGAGAAAAGAGAGACGAAGGCTGGTTTATTTTTCACTACGATCCTTCAGAGATAAAATGTATTTTTTGAAAGAGAATGAGAGCTAGTCTGCTTTTCACCTAGTCCCTCATAATGCCAGTGAATAAAGAGCAATAAAGAGAGGAGGCTAGTTTGGCTTTCACTTATGTCCTCAATAGAAATGATTGATAAAAAAATCAAAAGAGAGAAGAAGGTTGGTTTTGTTTTCACTCAGATCCTTCTGAGAAAGAGAAAGGAGAAACAAAGTCTGGTTTGTTTTTCACCCAGATCCTTCAGAGATAAAATGTATTTTTGAGAAGAGAGAAAAGAGGAACGAAGGTTGCTTTGTTTTTCACCCAGATCCTTCAGAGATGAAGAAAGAAAAACATTTTCTTTAGAGAGAGGAAGAAGAAAAGAGATGAGAGAGGGTGAAGGTTAGCTTGACTCTCGTTAAACCTTCCCAAAGGGAGAAGAGACGAAAAAGGACGAGCGAAGAGAAGAGAAGAAATGATAGAAGAGAAGTGAAAGAGAGAGAGGAAGTTTGACTTAGCAGCTAGATTGACACAGTGACAAGACTGGCATGGCGGCTAGTCAGATGAGGCAACTAGACGGGCACGGTAACTAGAGCGGTACGGCGACTAAACTGCTCGATGACAATACTAGCATGACGGCTGGTCTGACGCGGCAACGAAATAGGTATGGTGACTCTGTCCATCACGACGGCTAAACTGCTTGACGACAAGACTGGCACGGCAGAGCAAGGATCAGCATGCCCCCTGGTCAAACAAGCAAAGAAGAGAAAGAGGAAAGGTGAGGACTAGCTTGGCTCTCGCTAGGTCTTTCAAAAGAGAAGAAAGTGAAATAAGAGTAATAATGAAATAAGAGTGATGGAAAATGACATGAATGAAAATGAACGAGATGGATTAAAGTAAAAATAAAGAAAATTAGAAAATGGAATTAAAATAAATAAAATGAAATGGAGTAAAGGAAAATAAAATAAAAGGGATAAAATTAAATAAAATAAAATAAGATGATGTAAATAAAATGAAAGACATAAATGCAATAAGGTATAATAAATAATTAAAGTAAACTAGAATGAGAAAATAAAATCAATGAAGTAAATAAAATAAAACAGGGTAAGGGAAACTAAGATGAAATGAGTGGAGTAGAAGAAATAGGATGAAAATAAGCTAAGGTAAAATAAATGGGTGAGGTTAAGCAAAATGAAATAATAATAAAAAAGAATGTTAAATTGGTAAAAGGGTGGGGGAGTGTTTATTATTAAGTTATTTGGGTATTATGCGAATAAAGGAGGACAACATTAGATAAAAAAAAAAGGGGATAGATTAGTTTGGAGAGAGAGAGCGCACCTTTTGTTGAGTTGTTGAGTTTAGAGAGTGGGAAAGACATGAGACGTTTTTGAGTTAGGAAGGTTTGGACGAAATAGATTAGAGGGAACGTGAGCGAAACGAATTCGGCGAAAAGAAAACAAAACGAAAAAGAAAGGAGTTACAGAGGATGAGAGAGTGGCAAGGAAGAAAGGGAAGCAAGGGCAAGTGGTGGCAAAAATAGGTGGGGCTACTGGTTGCAAGCGGGTGAAATGGAGGACAGGGGAAGTTGGGTGATGGGCAAGAGAGGAGGGTGGCTGGCTGGTTGGAGTGGAGAGATGGTTGCAGCTGATGAGAGATGGTGGGCAGCAGGCTGCTAGACGAGGGAAGAAGGTTCGGTGGTGCACGACGGTGGGGTGTGGATTGCGCACGACGGGATGAGGTGTGGCTCGGCAGGGTGGTGGTCGAGGCGTACGACAATTGTTGCTGCCGTGTGGGTTGAAGAGAGTGCACGGCAGAGGTTGCTTCCATGTGAGTTGAAGGGTAGGAGGGGGTGAATGTGAGGGACCATCAGGAAAAGAAGAGAAGGCGGACGTGAGGGTGTATGGTGGGGAAATGGACATGCAGGGAGTAAATGAGAGAGAAGAAAAAAAAGAAGAAGAGTAAAATACGGACAACGGCTTATGCTATCGTCTATAAAAATGAGGAGAGAGAAAGAGGGAAGAGTAAGGGAGAGGAGAGAGAAAGATAAAAGAGAGAAAGAGAGAAGAGAGAAGAGAGAGAAAGAGAGAAGACCGAAAGAGCACATAAAAAAGAGAGAGAAAGAGGAGAGAAAAGAGAAAAGAAGAGAAAAGAGAGAAAAGAAGAGAGAGAAAGAGAGTTACCTTGAGCTTGAGGGTACCAACCCAAAAATTTCTCTCTCCTCTCTCTCTCTCCAAAACGTGACCCAACAATAAACAAAAAGATAGGAATTTTATTAAACCAAAGTGGGGTCCTTGATACAATGCCAATACGTGATATATATAGAAAACCTACCCAAACATGAGTGGATGATCAAAACTTAACCTAATTGACGAAAATTAACAATTAAATGAATTAAATAAAATTAAAAAATAGGGGTAAAATGATGATTTTGCTCCTGCACCAACAATCCGTGAAATTTTTAACCAGTCCCTATAGTGGCCATGCAATCTTCACGATCTTTCAAGATCTGTTTGGGGTCCTTCTGGTCTTCATCAAGCCAAAAGATTATGCTTTTCTTGATCGGCTCGAGAAGATGATCGTTTTGATACCCTTTTCGAACCATGGATCGAACTCTCGGGCCATGATCATGACACGACATAGCATGGAAACATGTGCGATTTTAGATTTAGAATTCAGCCCGTTTCTTAGTATTTTTCACTGGTTTCTTCATGATAACACGACGAGCATGTCGGCATGATCGTTCTATAAAAAGAAAGGCTCGATTTGGTATCCGAATGGTCATTTTTCAAATTGAGAAACGTTGGCTGGAGTTGGGATTCCGGTGGCTGGAATTGCAGTAGTTTCAGACTCTTTCATATATCATGTCTGACAGTCCATCACATGTGAAGTTCGGCTTATATGAAGGCTCTGACCTCATGCTCATAATGGGTCTAGTTTGAGGTCGATCCGACCCGCGAGCATCATGATGTGGTCGTTTGATCGAGGAGACATGTTGTTGGAAATTTCCTATTACTTTTGAAAGTTTTCTAGCGAACTTCTCTCTTCAATTTCTCCTGGCTCGAGTTGTGTTATCATGCATGCCGCATATCAAATCGACTGGGTCGACGAGACGAACATGCTCCTAAAATTTGAGCTCGATCTGACTAGGGATGAAGAAGATACAGCCATGTGAAGTTTGTCCCCAAAATTGAGAACCACAGTTTCCATTAATGGAAACTGGCTCACCGAGGGTGCATCGTAATAATGTACGACCTACCTATTTTAAATAATATAGCCATAACTTACTCTAGAAGAGTCCAAATGCACCAAAATATGATACCCAGGGGTTTTCGAATGTTCTAAATCCAATGGTGGTGGTCTGGAGGCCATTTGACGCTCCGATAATGGTGTTGTAGTTCAGAGTCCATTTTTTGCGTGATTGAGGCAAAATTTCCCGAAATTGTTATGTCATCTGCACTGCTTAAAACTTGTCGAATTGTGACGAAACATGGCAGGTGTTCTTAGGAGGCCCTTAGGAACGAACTTGAACCTTCTTAGGCCATTCTAAGACTTTTGGGAATTTCACTTCTGGATCAGGGCTTATTGACCTACGACTTACGTTGCCCACAAGCATTTTTGTACCTACGGACCTATGTCACAAACTGCTCTCTCCATATTTGCACCGGGGATTCAAGTGATGGAAAACGACCTCAAATAGCTTGCCCCACTGAATGTTGTGCTTTGAGAGAAGTGAGAAGTACTACATTCAGAAATAAAATTGTTCCTTCGACTTTAGTTTTCTTCCTGGCCACCGGATCACACGAATGCCAAAGGGACACTCGTGCATGGTTAGGTGCCCTGATATCACCCTTCTGATCTAAATGATCGGGAGGCATGCGTCTCGGGTTGCAAGGGAACTCGGGACTTTGAGACCGCTCTATTGGGAACCTTGCTAAAAAACAAGGGCAGATAGACCAACTGATGAGAGGGGAATTTAAGGTGGGTTCGGGACTTACTCGGACTGGCTCACGTGGGCGCCTTCTTAGATCACGAAGAAAGCCCCCAGTTGTAAAACTGGTTCGAAATCGCCTCCCTTGGCCTGTAGTCTCTTATTTATGCAATCACACACACATGGGAAATGTTACAAGACAAGTGGGTCAAGGGACCCCATCTTGCCTTTTGGGAACGTACACGGACGTGCACATTCAAAAAGAGGAAGAGAAGAATGAGAGGAAAAAGATAGGGAGGTTAAAAGAATTTGACTTAACGGTGAGACCGACACAGTGACTAAACTACTAAGTACTTAACCCCACATGGCAGTAAAATAGGTTCGGTAACTCAGACTGGCTTAACAAAATTACTACTAGACGACAATACCAATACCAACTAGCTAAACACAATGGCTAGTCTATCATGGTGATAAAGTGTGTATGGTAATTCTGACTGGGACAACGACATTATGGCTAAATGATAGGACTACCATGGAAGGCTAGTCTCGAAGCTCATGTTCAAACGAAAGGGTAAGAGAAAGAAAGAAGAAAAACAAGAAGATAGAGAGAAAAGAAGAAGAACAAGAAAAGAAGAGAAAAGAGAAGAAGAAGAGACTAAGAGGGAAAACAATGAGAGAATAAGAAGAGAGAGAAGGGAAGGAAGGGCGAAGGAACACAGACAGTAATGAGATGGGGAGAGAAAAGGCTCAAACGACAATTGCTTCCCTCGGCTATGACGTGGGGAAGAAGAATGAGGAGGAAACACAAGTGGTAACATGCTTCCACCCGCTGTGACATGAGAAAGAAGTAGATGAAACTCATGCGGCGATGGTCCTCTACAAGCTGTGACATAAGGAGAGAAGAGAGAGAAACAACAGAGGCGGCGATGTACTTTTACCGTTTGTGACAAAAGAGAGAGAGAAGGAACACAGGCGACAATAGGCTTGCATCGGTTGTGTCAAAAGAAAGAGGAGAGGAAAAGTACACAGGTGGCGATAGGCTTCCGCTGTCTGTAATAGAAGAACGACGATGGAAATCACAGGTGACGCTAGGTTTGCGCCGGCTGTGACAAAAAAGAAGAAAGAAAGAGAAAACACAAGTGGCACTAGGTTCGCGTCGTCAATGACAAAAGAGAGAAAGAGAGAGAAAACACAGGCGGCAATAGGCTTGCACCGTATGTGACAGAAGAGAGAAGAGAGAATTTTAATAAAGGCCCGACCCGTCACTCGGACTAAGGCCCGACTTACTGTTCATGTCTCATGAGCAGGAAGGCATCACACTAGACGATAGGTCCGTCATGCATGAATGGAGAAAGAAAGAGGAACAAGGAGAGATAAACATGATAGACTAGAGGACGAAGAGAGAGACAAAGATAAAGATGAGAGAAAAGAGAAAGGGAGAAACGAGAGAGAAAATAAGAGAGAGAAAGAGAGAGATAAAGATGAGAGAGAAAAGAGGAGGAGAGAGAAAGAGAGAGATAAAGATGAGAGAAAAAAGAGGAGAGAGAAAGAGATAGAGATGAGAGAGAAGAGGAGAGAAAGAGAGAGATAAAGATGAGAGAGAAAAGAAGAGAAGAGAAAAAGTTACCTTATCGAGGGATACCAACCCTTTTCTCCTCTCTCTTCTCTCTCTCTAAGACGCACCCACAAGCTTAAGCAAGAATTGAAAAATTTATTGAATGATTGAAGAATGAACCAAAGGCTTTTTTACAAATAGGCGTTGCATGTTTATATAGAATTGGGCCAAACATGGGTGGATACCCAAAAACTACTTAAAATTGAAGATAATTAAAAGAAATTTTAAAAATTAGTGTAAAAGGACTGTTTTATCCCTTACTAATAATGTCTGCAATTTCAAAACAGTCTGTGCTATTGCTCGAGAACTTACGTGATCTTCCATGACTGATCCAGGGTTTGCTTTGATGCTCGTATGATCGAAAGATAATTTTTTTCTTGTAGAGCTCATCATGGTGATCGATTTGATACTAACTTCGAGCCATGAATCATGTTTTTAAGCCATGATCATGAGACTTGAAATTTTCTAAAATCTTGAAAACTTTGGATCGATAATGTGCTCTTTTGTTGAAATTTTTCTTCGGTTTCTTCACTGAATCACATGGAGCATTTCGTCACGATCACGGTGCAACAAGCGTAACTCGATTTCGTGTTCAGACAAAGATTTCGTCATCTTGAGTTTTTGCTTGAAATCCGGGGGCTGAAATTTGCACCAGATTCATCGCCTTTGTGTGTGAAATCCAACCGTTCATCGTATGCGAGGTTCGGACTAGAAATAGCCTCGGACCTTACATACATAATGCAATTGGTTTCACATTGATCGAGTACGTGAGGGCTGTGATTTGGCCGCTCGAGTGAGGCGTGCTGCTGCTGAATTTTCTCCAATTTTCTTCACAACTCAGCACCTTCTCTCTAGTTTTTCTCCTTGTTCGGGCATCATCATGAGACATGCCATATATCAAAAAGCTCATCTTGATGAGACGAACACGCTCACAAAATTTGAGTGGGATCCGACTTGAAACGAGTGAGATATTGATCCTAAAAGTCACTATCCTTGACTTTGAAAACAACAACCTTTAATGGTATTTTGGTGCAGGGTGGCCACACGAGAATAGTGTGAAACCTACTTCTTTTTTGTATTTTACCCATAACTTTGTCTTGTAGTGCCCAATTAAAACAAAACTTTACTCATAGGGATTTTCAACCATGGCAGGTCCAATGGTAATGGTCCCATAGCTGTTTGACGCATCGAAAATATAGATCTAGTTACAGGGTCCATTTTAGGGTGCTCGAGGCCACTTTTACCGAAATTGTTTCTTTATGTTCACTGCCTTAGATATATCTTAATGGCGATGAAACTTGGCAGGTGGCCTTTTGAAATGCTTATGAAGATCTTGACCAGTTCTAGGGTCATTATGAGACTGCTGAAATTTCCATTCTATGTTGAGGCTTTATTAACCTGCTTCCTCTTTATTCCACATCAGGGACCAAGGTATTGAAAAATGTGTTCAAACAGCTTGTCCCACTGAGTGTTGCGCTTTGAGAGAAGGGAGAGGACAACATTCGAAAAATTTTCTTTGGCTCTATTACTTATTTTTTTCCTAGCCATAGGACCACATGAACGCCGAGGAGATTCACACAATGCTACAACCAAGATGCTCAGAAGTTTGGATGCAATGTATAGGTACATTTGTGGAGACTTGAGGGGGAGAAGAGACTCTTTTGAGGGATCCTATCGAAGTCCTCTCCCTCGCATGGACTGTTTATGATTCTGAAGCTGAGGATTTTCTATGGACCTCGTTAGTCAGAATCAGGCCTGTCTGGCAATTAAGTGCCATGGTGAAGGGCATTGTTCCCATTTGATCTGGGTTTCTTTGTCTTGGATGGAAAACAAAAGAGCCTTTAGTCGGCGCTCGTCTACGTTGTGCATGAGATATTCCTTGATGGGCAGGGTACCTCAGTTTATTGAGGTGACCGGCTTTGAGTATAACCGCTACCCACTGTTAGCAGTCTCGCGTAATAGGTCCAAAGTCATGGCTGACTTAGCCTTCTTGGGGCATCTTTGGTTTATCGGAGTGACTTTCTTATTTGTTTGTTTTGGATGGTTTGCTGAAGAGTCTTTTATCAGAGCTCATCTCCGTCATGCACTAGTTATTTCTTGGTGGGTAGGGTACTCTGTTTAACGAGGTGATCGGCTTTAGGTATAACCCCTAACCACTGTTAGTAGTCTCGTGTAACAGGTTCAAATTCATGGTTGACTTAGCCTTCTTGGGGTGTCTCCGGTATCTTTGGAGCGCATTTAGTAACCTCATTGGAATGATGCTCTTCTTCATGAGACTTGTCATGCCTTCTTGGAAAATCTTCTTCTCATCGAGTCCTTTTGTGAATGGACTCAAGCTGTCAGAATCTTTCCTTGAAACTAGTATTTTTGAGTCCTGATATTGTGACATTAGGGATTTTTCTTTAAAATGCAGGCTGAAGCCACTTGTAGGTGTGAGTGCTACATCAACCCTTTTATTGGTCCAAGCGTTCTTTACAGATTTCCACTTAAACATGGGAAGCGGCACGGTAGAGACAGTTTTCACTAACTTCTTTTTATTTGAGCATCGTTTACCCACAACCCATGTCCAGCCTTATTTTTCCATTTTTGCTCACGATGCCCTTGTGGGTTTTCACTTGCCCGGGTTTTTATTTTTACGGAACTCTTGTACTCATGGTATCATGACCATGCCAGTCCATTAGTTTTACTCATGTCGTTCCGTTGACTAGGTATACACCATGCCCGTTATTATTTTTCTTCTTTTTGTTTTGTGAAGGCATGTTTAGGGTCATGCCTTCGGGACCTACGCAAAGCCTTTAAACGTCATGGGGCTAAGACATGCACTACAGTTTATGGTCATACAGCTGAACCGTAATGGAGATGGATGGCAGTTTGTCGAGGCCATGGAGTAGGTATGGTGATGCTTTGACTCACTTTGGGGAGATGGCACGAGGTTACTTGCGAAAGATGGATGATGTATGAAAGGTGGGTGAAAAGTATGGGTGGCGGGATGGGTCGTGGTTTTGTGAGCAAGGGTTAGACTCACTAGGGAATGATGAATGATGATAAAATGGATGGACTCACTGGGGAGGTAGTGAAGGTGGTGTGCGTACACAAACGGGTTCGGTTAGGGAAGACGTGCATGAAAATGCACGTAAAAGGTGTATGCGCGTATGTGGGGGCGTGTTTAAGGTCATGCCTCCGGGACATGTGCAAAGCAGTTTAATATCATGCGGCATGGACGTGCACTATGGTTTAAGGTCATACAGCTGGACCATGGTAATGCAGTTTAGAGTCATGCAACTAGGGTCATGCAGTTTAAGGTTGTGCAACTAGACCTCCGCTATAGTTTAAGATCATATAATTTAAACCATGGTGCTAAGCCTTTTATCGTCATGCAGCCAAGACGTGCACTATAGTTTAAGGTCATATAGCTTGGATCATGCAATTTAGGGTCACGCAGCTAGTCCTTGGACCGTGAAGTTTAGAGTCGTGCATCTGGACCAAAGTTGTGCAGTTTAAGTTCATGCATCCAGAACCAAGGCGTGGGTCACCATGTGGGTGAAACTGCATGGGGAATAAGTCTATTGATGGGAATTTGACTCCCTAGGGATAAAATGGTTAAGGCCAACAAGGGGTTCAGATGGGAAGACCAACTTCATTGGGGATAATGGGAATAGGTGTGGGTCCCTTATAAGTGAAAAAATGGTACCCGACTCCTAGGTGTGAGATAAACCCACTGGAGGTTGCAGTGGTAAAAATGATCCTAACTCCACTGACGATAATAAGCTGTAGTACAAGTATGACTCCTATTGAGGATGAGAAGTCATGGCTGGAGTAGACCGACTAGGGTACCACTCTGTTGGGGATAATAAGTCACGGTCAAGGTGCAACTTCATTAGGGATAACAATAATAAGACACGCACAACTTTTAGCATTGCAATGAACATTTCTTGAACACTCAGTCAGCGCTGAGTCTTTTGAAAATGCAGCCGGCGTTGATGTCGGCCAACATTACTTCTTGAACACTCAATCGGCGCTGGAGTCATTAGAAACACAGTCGAAGTTGAGGACAGCCCGTGGTATCTCTTGAACACAACTAGCACTGAGTTGGCAAGAACACAGCCAACAGTGGGGTTATCAAAAGCACAGCTGGCACTGGGTAGTTTCGACAACATAGCCAGCGCTGGGTGTGGGTTAATGTTCAGGCCTTGACTCGAGCCTGACTCGGTCCTGGTCTTTGATGCAAAGGATTTCATGGGTAGTGATAAACTTTGCTCGGGCCTTAGGTCAAAGCCTGACCCGGTTCGGCCAATTGATGTTTGGCCTTCTTGGACGCAGTAGCCATTCTCAGTTTCTGAGGGGCATTTGAGGGAAGCATCAGCTATAAAAAGGGGGGGTAACTCCCATTTTTTTTTACTGTTTCATGAAGGGTAAAATGACTTAAGGTAAAAATATATAAGCAAGAAGTGGTGGGGTTTTTTGATAAGCACACAAGGGATTTTAACAAGAACAAGCAGGGAAGACTGCGCTTTGCAGGAGTTTGCCGGCCATGGTAGTGAAGCAAACAGGGAGTCTGCTGGAGTTTGCTGAAGTTGTAGGAGCTTGCAGTGAGAAAATGGAGTTCTCCGGGAAAAATAGGGAACTCGAACCATGGTCTTGTGATTTCTAGAGAAGGGCAAAAATTGCAGCAGAGGGCTGCTCAAGGCTTTCCGGAGATTTTGGCAGTTTGCCGCAGGGCATAAGTGGTCTCCCGGTGACTTGAAGAAAAGGTCACGGAGGCTTTTCAGCTGCAAAAGGGAATTTCTGATGGAGATCCGAAGGGTGTGAGGAAACAAACCATCGCTGAAGGTGGATGGTTGAGGGAAGGCGAACGGTCATCGTTCCACACATGTAAGGTCAGACGTGGTGGCAGTTTGTCAGGCAACGCAAAGGGGTGCGTGCAAAATCTATAGCACGTGCGGGGGATTGGATCTCGAGTGGCAAGTGTCTTTTGAAGACGCAGCCGGCGTTATACGTTGGCAAACACAGTCGGCGCTAAGCATTGGCGAACACAGCCGGCGGTAGGCGTTTGTAAACACAGTCAGTGCTAAGCGTTAGCAGACAAAGCCGGCACTAAGCTTTGAGTACACAACCGGTGTTGGCTCACTAGAAACATAGCTGGTGCTAAGCATCTGAAATCATAGCCGACGTTAGACCTTCATAAACTCAATTGGTGCTAGGCTTCTAGAAACACAGCCGGCACTAGACCTCTGACAATACAGCCGACCCTTACCCAGTGCCTTTAGCAATTTTGATTCTGTAGT
This sequence comes from Amborella trichopoda, assembly GCF_000471905.2. Next base: position 3,177,327 of record NW_006499799.1, read on the forward strand.
GAATCCTTGAGTCTTTTATAATGGCTGAGTCTTCTTACCAAATTCCTAACATAAAGAGCATTCGAAGGGGAGGAGAGGTCGGTACCAATAATTTTACCGATGCGGCTTTAGTAAGGGACGAGCCCATTTGGCTAATAGAGCCAATATGCAAACCCGAGTGGCCTCTTAGTGTTACTTTTATCACTGACTTAGTTCGTTTTGAAGTCCGAGAGGACAATGAAGGCAATGTTTGTATTGAAGAAGGGATGACGCTCCTTCATTGTATGCACATAAACGTAGCTTATGGGGAAAATTTCCCACCTTAGGAAAGAAAATGGTGCAAACAAATGGGCTAATGTGGTAAGGAAAAGGCCATCGAATACATGGGAGCAGCAGTATTTCAAGGGATACTCTTCCTGGACCAACATGATGTTGGTGTCGCACACAATCCTTCTTGAATGTGCTTCTTTGCTAGCAGCGGTTCAATGCTCGGTCAGCTACTAGGATCAATGCTCCAATACTGTCAAGGTGCTTCTCGATACAAGAAGCCATGTCAGCAATACCCAACTTCTTGGGCATGGGGAAGTAGGAATCTCCTTGCTAGATCTTCATTTTATTGGGGGCCCTCCACTGATCGGGGCAATGAATGACGAGTTTGTACCTCGGAACTTAGTCATCTTTCTTGGTGCTAGCTTGGGGAAAGAAGAGCCACCTGCTAGTCTTCGAAAGGTTTTCGAGGTCTACCAATTGCTCCATGCCCAGTCTAGCAATGGTTGGGTAACTTTCATCGAATGAGTGAAATTCTTTTGTCAGGACTACCCTGAAGGTGCTCGAGGAACTCCAAGAGGAAAAGGGAAGGAAGTTGCAAAGGGGACGCCTCCCTTGTATCAATTGGAGACCTGTGATGACTATGTCTTCTTGGCCGCATATTTGACCTTATTTTTATGTAAGTTCGAGCTCCCTGGAGGGGCAGATGACATTCGTCCAGGTACCTTCTATGTAGCCTGCAACATGGTAAGAGGGCATGAGTATGCCCTTGCTCAACCTGTTTTGTGCACTATTTACCATGGCTTGGGGCCATCTTTCATGGAAAATCTTACAAAGATAGAGAGGGAGGGAAAGGCATTGTCGGAGGAGAGGCATTTCCTGCGGACTTTAAGACTCCATTCCCCATCCATTATGTATATGGGTGGCTAGGGGCCTATTTCCTTGCCACTTATGTCAGGAGCCAGAACACAGGGGATAAGATATAGCCCTTCTTGATGAGGATTGCCGGCCAAAAAGCTATCTTTCACAACCCCGAGGAGGCTTGGAGCTTGTTCGGTCATGACTTCTTAAATATGTGTCAGGTCCCATTCCCAGTTAGAAGCATCACCGATCGTTCTTTCATTGAAGAATTGCGGAAGGAACTAGATGGAGCTCCTATGACCATCAGGGAGCTCATGTTCATTCTGAGCATTAGAGGGGAGTTTTACCCTATCGGCGCACAGTGCCAAATTGGAAGCGTATTTCCTTCACTGCTTCGCTCGTCATCATGGGCTTGACCAGAGCTACCCCTTCTCCATGTTTTTTGAAAAGCGTCGGGGCAGAATAAACATAGGAAAGACGAAAGAGCTTGGGACTCTTTGAGAATGCTGACTGCCAGGACATATATGGACTACTTGGTCCACATGTCTAGAGATGACAGAGATAAGCAAGTACGTGGTACCTCACTTCGGCAGAATGGTTTGAGTGACCGAGGCCTATGCCAACTGGTGGAGAATCACCAGTCGAGGATGCTAGGATTCTGATCACTCATGGAAAGGGGAAAACGACAACTGACATTAGGAGACTGGACTGAGGACACTAGTGGATACTCCTTGTCTTGGCAAGGTCATTGTCTTGGGATATCCCTTAAACTGGGAGGCGCTTGGGCTTCCTCGGGAGATAGCGGCCAATGGCAATTCGTCATAATTTCTTGCCATGAAGAAGAAAACTGGGAGCATCTTTGATAAGCTCGGTTCCATCTTAGAATGGAGTGAGGGGCGAAAGGTCCCAGATCATGAGGGGCGTCCAATTCATTACTTGAACGCACCGATAGGGATGGTCCTCACAATAAATTAGCTGCGGGCCCTTCTCAAGGAGGGAGTTATGAAGCGGCTGTTCCTCCTTTGATAGGGGAAAAGAAAAGGAAGCGATTTACTCGACCCTAGTGCACCAGCTCAAGCTAGCAGACGTACTTGAAGACGTAGGGGTGCCAAACTTCCTGCGATTTTGGAATCAAGAGGTAGCTCTCCTTCTTTTGATTCATTAGTAACTCCACCAGCATCACCTTCTGCGCTTTCTCCACCATCTTCTGTCTCTTCTTAATTGTCTTCTTCTTCTTCAGAGACTGAGGTGAACGACTCCGGCCCTCCCAAACCTATTGTTATTGCTTTTGATCGGGAAATGACTATGGAACATGGAGAGGCACCTCTAAGTGCAAGGGCAATTCTTGGGTCAGCTCTGGTTCACATGGAAACTAATGAGACAGAAAGATTTGGTGGTATTGCTCTAGGAAGGGAATCGGCTACCAGCATGGCCTCTGTGCTTTAGGAACTTAGTGCCCCGATATAGGCAAGGGCCATGATTCAAGAGGAAGGGCGTATGGTTAATGATGCCCATGAGTACCAATAGACTGTTGTCCCCGAGGGCGCAAATCGTGAAGGTGAAGGGGTTGAGCTTTTTGTGGCCGAGGTTCTGGCTATTGATGATGCAGAGTAGATGGAAGGGGCCATGTTTGAGGCTGAATCAGTGATCAGTGAAAGCCAAAGAAAAGAGGAAGCTCTTGAACCTGCCGATACTGATGCAGCAATTCAAGAGGGTGAGATACAAGAGGGGAATACCGGCCTTAAACTTGTCGAGGCCATGGCCGAGGGTGAAAGACCAAGGGAGGAGGCTTCTTTGGAGGATGCTGGGACAACAGTGGTGACCCTCATAGGTGAAGGTTAAGGCGACGGTGCTGGTATCGATGAATCGAGGCACTTTGAAGCGAGGGCTGCTTTTAGGTCTGATGTGCATGAAACTCCAGACTATGACATCATTTCAAAAGAGCCGTTGGCTCAATGGCTATCACTTCTACTAGCCCTGTCCTTGAAACCAAAGTCTCTTCAGAAGTGGTAATCCCAGCAGCATCATCTAGGCTCACTTTCAGTGGCATTTCTGGTATAATTACAGGCATGCTTCGTGCAGTTTAAGGGAACTTTCTTTCAATGAGCTGAGCGAGGCTCTAGCTAAACTTAGGGAATTTGCTGTCGTGACCACTGCTGTTGGCAGTGCGCCAGAAGTCCTTTCCCATTTGATGCAACCCTTAGTGAGTTGGAGAGCTGGTGGTCGGAAAGACTGTATCATGAAGTGGAGACCAGTAGGCTAGCCTCCTTAGAGGAGTCGACCTTGTGTCATCGCGAGAAGGTAGATTTTTGCACTGTGAAGGAGGCCACTATGATTGGCCATCAGCTGGATCTCAAAAGGGAGGGACAAGCTTGCTTCAAAAAGATGGTTGAAATAAGAGAGGAGATGAAGATATTAAGACAACAATTCACTGAGCTTGAGAAAGAGATGATTCAGAGAAGGGCCATGGAGACTTCTCTGGTTGAGGACTTATCAGAACTCAATCGCACCATCAAGTCTGAAATTGTGGCGATGGGAGAGAAGATTCAAACAGTGGCCGAACTGAAGGAACATATTCAGGACACCAAGGCTTCTACTACAACATGCAGAGAAGATATTAATAGGATAATTGATCATTTTTGAAAATGTCTTTTCTTTTGCCACCACTTGAAAAAAGTTTGACCTCATGAATAAAGTGCTTCTTTTCCTCTTCTGGCTCACTTTGCTGCATGATTTCATTCTCCTCTTTACTTTGCTGTACCTCATGTACTCTTTTAGGGCTTGAGTGCCTCTCGACATATTTATTGTCTCAAGGGGCTAATACCTTAGGCCTTGTTTAGTCCCATGACGGGCTGCTGTGACTTCAATAACTTCGAAATGGGGAGTCAATGCTTTTTATCCTCTTAACGTTTGATTGGCCAAGGGATTACAATTCATTTTCCTCATTATTTGGTGAGCCTGCTCAATATATAGTCCAATCAGGAGGGGCTTTGGCCTCCATTAACGGTGCATTCACTTCAAACCCATTATAGCTTTTGGTCTTAGGCACGAACTCCTTGAGATGTTTTGAAGCAATACGCATAACCTCCAATTGGCTCTGGAGACTGCAAACTTCTCTTCTTTACTCTACTAGGAGATCCTACTCTTGAGAGGAAGAAGACTGTCGTTTCTAAAACTATTCTCCTCCAGCGAAACAAGAGAAGTGCAGAACTTGTGGCTGGTCACCAGTCTATACTAACCATATTGTGGGATGAGGTGCATCCTCTATGCTTATAACAACCGGATTTTGAAAAATCTTTCACGACGGTTGGCGCGCCACTTCTTCTTTCAGGAGCGCAATAGGGATATGCAAGACTTTTTGATGGTCCGACGTATAGATAATCTTTGGAGCTAGGAATTCTATCTCCATGACTTGCTCAATCTCAGGAATGACCTCTGGTTCATCTTCTAAGCAAGTGGTTCAAAACTGGGGGCAGAGGGCGAGGACTCCTCTCCAAGTGAAGACGGTGTTTCTTCAAGAATAATTGTTGAGATGCTAGAATGAATAAGGGTTAAAGGGAGAATTCTGCTCTTTTTTCCTCTTTGAACAAGTTTACCAATGTTCTCCTCACATCCTCAACATGTTCATGAGGCTAGATCCTGTCTTCATTGTAGACTTGTCATCCCCATCATTCGGTTTCTGAGGTGACACTAGATCTGTGAAGTAATACTTAGCATCTGTGTAGTGAGTTTCGGTTACAGGAAATGGTCTTTTGTCAGCATAGACCATATGCTGTCTCCCATCTAGACTATACTTGAGGCACTGATGCAATGTCGATGGAAGCACTCCCTGGCCGACCGAGGAGAATATTGTGGGAAGTGTCTGTGTCGCTTACATGAAATTGAACGTAATCATTCATCTCACAGATCTTAAGATGAAGGTGAACTGTGTTAGCTGGCTTCTCTCCTGACTAGTTGAACCCTTGAACTATGACATGGGTCGGAGTAAGATCTTCGGACCCTAATCCCAACCAAATAAGGATCCTCCTTGCCATCCATCTAACATAATTCAATTGATGGGGCACGCATGTAATTCGCCAGTTACGAAGAGTGGGCGATTATGAAACTTTTCTCCCAATTGCAGGTCGTCCTCTGAAAAAGGTGATTGGCATACATCCTCCTAAAATCACCGGGTCCACCTCAATGGGTTCCACTTCAGTCTTGCACACCTCTGGATTAGAGAGAGCCTGAACCAAAGCCATCCAATAATCCTTTGAGAGCATGAGAGCATCATAGATGCTGAGAAGGGCTGGAAGCTTTCACAGATGCCCTATCACATCATATTTCACCTTTTATTAGTCAAGGCTTTATACTTCTAATCCTGCCACTGGTTTGGGTGGTATGCTGGGTTGAGGAGCTAGTTTGGGTGAAAGAGGTTTATTTTGGCCTCCTGACTGACTTGATTGCACAACGAGCTTAGTTTGGGTAGGCTGGTTAACCAAGATAAGGATTTTTTTAGGAAGAGTGGGTGGTATAGGTTGTGGCTTAGAAATGAATGAGTATATGGGATCAAACGTATCCTAGGGAATTGGAGAATAGGTGGATTGTTTGGGGTATTCAGATTAGGTAGGAGCCCAGGGAGCTGTAGGATAGGCAGATTGGTATTTGGATTAGGGTGAAGTGGCAAATTAGGAAACTTGAAAGTGCCTGATTTCGACGGTGGAGGTTGTAGCATCTTCCCCGATCCGAGGCTCATTTGCCCCGTGCTAGGTGATGCTCTTGAGATTTGCACCATATGACGTGCCTCCTAAGAATAAAAGATATGCCCCCTTGATTATCTCAGTCTCTGTTCAAAGTCCGGCTCAAGGGGCCACTGGGGTTTCTTTAGCTTTGACTTTTTGTGCTTATTTGAAGAAGGTGGCTCTGGTTTGGTTTTAGTTATGAGGGCATCAGCAACCGTTAAGAATCCAACTGCCTGTGCCAGGGTCTTTTTCAACCACTTTCGTTGCATCTTACGTAGGTTGATTCCTTCAAATTCTCTGTCGAGAGCCTTGAAGTCGGGACATTTCATGGTTGCACCTACATGAGACATTGGGGAAGAAGGATGAGAAGCAGAAGAAGAAGAAGGAGAAGGGTCAGAAGGTAGGCGATTTTTAAGGTCATTCCCCTCATCGGACCGTCTGGGCAGCTTTTTACGTCATCACAAGGGTTAGATGTGTGCAAGGACTCTTCAGGGTGTTCCCCTTCTTAGACCGTTGGGGAGTGCTTTTAATGTCGTCTTCCTCATTGGGCGTAATCTGAGGAGAAGATGACTCGGGGACGTCCTCTTGACGGGATGGGGAAAGAAGGAGGATAGTATCGAGGATAAAGTCCAGTAAAGTTGGCAGTGGGAGAAGAGACTTAAGAAATTCGTACTCAACTGGCAGTTGAGCCTTTCTGTTCTCTGACGAGCAGTCCTTAGTGCCCGTCTCCTTTTAGTTTTCTGAGGTGGTGCTTGATTCGTCTTGCTAGACTTGTGAACAGCCCTAGCTTGACAAACTGCTTCTCTCCTTAAATACTTGAGTCTGCTTCACCCATGATGGATTATCTATGGCTGGGAAGTGGAGGGTTCCGTAAGATCTGAGTCATCTTTACCCAGGTCTTGAGTTGGGAGCTGGACCGGTGGAGCAGTGGCTTGGGGACCACTTATTGGAGCATTGTAAGACTATTGACATTTCAATATTTTATTTGTGATTATATCATGGAGATTGGTACATTCGCATTGGTAATGTCCCCATATCTGGAGGTGTGGGAACCAACGGTCCTCAGTCCCCCGGGCAAGGCGCAGGGCTGCCTTGCCGGTTTCGTCTGATAAGACCTTCTTGAAGCATTATAACGAAAAAGGCGTGAATGCATTTTTTCACTCTTCAAGCTTGATACCCTTCTGAATCAGAGCCTTGATAATGTCCTTCAGCGTGAAGCAGTCATCTGTGGGTTGATTGATCCTTCGATGGTAAGCACAGTAATTCGTTTGAGTATCGAGCTTAGCTTGCTCAAGGAACTTGGCCTCTGGAAGCTCGATCATGTTCTGTTCCAATAATAATCGAAATAGCATAGGGACGCATTCTTTCTCAAAGGGGTAGACTTTATTCCTATGCCTGGTCCAATACTCTTCCCGATTAAGATTTGCTAGTGGGGTTACTCACTTGTACTACTGTTGTCACTTGCATGCTTGAGGCTTTGTCTTTGTGTGCTCATGCCCATGGAGAAGTCCAAAGTTTAGGAGAGAGCCTTCTTTGGACCAGTCCTTTTTGTTTGTTGCCTCGGGTGTTAGTCAGAGAGCTACCATTTCCCCAGTTGTTTTATGAGCTTGTAGACGGTTGTCGTGACCCGCCATGGTGGTGTGATAGACTTTCTATGCGTATTGATTTGGAGATCAGCCCAACCTGGAAGTCGGATTGGAGACTTCAACATATAGAGAAATTTCAGGTTGCATGTTCTGCACACAAGTTTGAACTGATTCATTTCTAGGCATAGGATTGGGATGGTGAGCAGCCAAATTTCTCCATCTTGTTATGAATTGGTCCACGGGTTCATCGTGATCTTGGGTCAAGGTGAGAAGCTTGATGGTTTGAACCTCCCTCTCGACCTCGTAGAACCGCTGATGAAAGAGTTTCCCCATTTCCTCCCAAGTATGCACCTAGTTTGTGGTAAGTCGAGCATACCATTGAAAAGTGGGGCCATCAAGGGTTCCAACGAACTGACAGAGAAGGAGTCTCCCATCCACCATTTTCTCTCAACACGCTGCGTGGAAGTGGGCGATATGCTGATTTAGTGACGTGGTTCTGTTGAATAGGGAAAACTTTCCTTTCTTGTAATCTGAGGGAAATGTCACCTGGTCAATGTATGAAGGGTATGGCCTTTGATAAGGAGTTGCACCCTGTATCCCTAGAATTTATCTGTTCTGTAATCTATGAGTAACCATAGCATCGATGTTTGCCTGTGAGACGGGGGTGAGGGACATAATTGTCCTATGAGGCAGAGGGATGGGGCTGCCTTAGAGGTGTGCCATCTGAGTGATGGGAATTGACCTCATGGTTAGCTGATTATCATGCGACATCTATACGATCTATCTTCCCATCGTTGCGCACACGATATCTTCAAACTTGTTCATTCAGTCTTCCTGCTAGTCCAGTTCATTTAAAACCATTACTATGACTGTTTCTCCAGGGAGCTCAGCCTTAATTGCAGTTGAGGGCTTGCAAATCTGACGGGTCGTGCGTGACAGATTGCTCAACAGGGGGTCCGCATGACCCGACTGGACTCGATTCTTATATGCCGAACGCGTGAGGACTATTTCTCGACGGTCTTGGGACCGTGGGTGCTGAATGGCTGGGTCATTTTCTACAACAGTAACCACAGTGTAAGGAGCATGTACTTCTTCTTCAGGTTTCATCATCTAAAGAGGGTAGAAGGGGTTCAAGCGAAGAGGGTCATCAGAGTTGGTTCCCCCGATCGCCTTGGTCACTTTCTTTGTCAGAATTCAGAGACCTCTATCTCATTTAGCTTTGAGGTTTTGACGGACCTCATGCCAAAAAAGTGTTTCGAACTGCGACTAATCAGCCCTTCTTATAAAAGAGAGAGTTGTTTCCATTAGATGCGCAAAGGATGAGGGTCAGGGACTGGAGTCATCTTGGGCTGGGCAGGATGAAGGACTCAATCTTCCATCATGCCTTTGGCTTGAGCTCTCTTATAAGCTCCAAAGACATGACAGAGATAATGAAGCTGGTTTAGGATGGTACTCTTGGGGAAGGTCTTGGACTACCTAGGCTGGAGGTGCTTGCTCGAAGAAGGAGGAGCAGGCAAGAGAAGGGCTAACTCATGAGGATGCCTGAGTTGAGGGAGAGGGGATGTCTGGGGTGGAGACGCATGTGCACCCCTTGAAGAAGGATCACGGGTGACCTAGGTGTCAGCCCGGGCTCGAGCAAGTGGTCTTGCCTTAGGGAGCCGAGAACTGCAAGTAGGTGTCTGTAAGAGAATAGGTGGGACTGCCCCTTAGAGAGTGCGCTAGTGTGTGCTTAGTAGGAGGACGAGGGGATCGTCTTTCATGTACTCAGGTTGGCATAACGACGACGTTGCCCCGACCAGTACGATGCATATGAACAATGTGTGTAGGACTTGGCCTTGGAAAGTCTGATCCTGGACGCTGACTCGAAGTAACATAAGGGTTGCCTCGAGGTGTGGCTTGAGTTGATGAACCATAAGCCTTATGGTGTGTGAGAGAGGTGGAGGCCCCAGGGTCTCTGCCTTGAAGTGTCGAGCCTCTAGGGATAGAGACTCATGGTAGTGCAAGAATGTGGGGGTAGCCTTGCGCCAACCACAGAAGACATGACAACTTGTTTGCCTATTGCAGAAAGGGATTGGGTAGCCTTCCGACGTACCTAGGCAATACGACCGACAAGTGACTTGTCAGTGGCAGGGTGCGTGCTGTGTGCGGTAACATATGTCTGATTAGATGCCTCGATCTCGCCTCCCCGGGTCTAGGTGATCGGGTGACAATGTCTCGGGTTGGAAAAATTTGGGACTTGAGATCGCTTTCTTAGAAACCTTTTTTAAGAACAAGGGCAGGTATCCAACTAATGAGAGAGGAATTTTGGATGTGAGGTGGGGACCAACCTCACCGAGGTCTCTGACTTACTAGGGCTGACTATCGTGGGCAACGTCTTAGATCACAACGGAAAGCCCCCCAGCTGCTTTAGCTGGTTTGAAATCGCCTCCCTTGACCTGCAATCTTCTTGTTTTTCTGCATAGCACTACTATGGTTAATTTGTATGACAAGTGGGATGAAGGGCCCATCCTTGTCATAGGGCAGTGCACATTCGTGTGGCTAAGAATGTGAGGGGTTAGCGTGATAAAGTGGAAGGTTCGAACAAAGGTTGAAGATAGAAGAAAACTTAATGAAGGGACGAGACTAGCGTGATAGCCGAACAATGACCGACTCGGAGTGGTAGCAAGACGGGCATGGTACTGAGGACTAGCACGACGGTACTACTACTCGAAATCAAGGCTGACATGGCGATGCTAGGCTAAGTCAACCCTCGATCAAGTGAGAAGAGGAGAAAATGGATAAAAGGCAAGAGATGACGAAGGGATAAGCTCCTGTTGGTGTTAGGTGTCGCCACCCACGACTGTGGAGTAGCAGTGTCACGGCCCTTGGACAGTGCTAGACACTACTGCTCACTACTTCAGTGGAAACAGGGTACTATAGACTGCTTTAGGCATCGCCGTTCGCAACACAAGAAGGCAGCGCGCCTCTGCACGGGTGGCGATAGCTTCTTGTGAAGCACTCGACCATATCCATTTACGAAGCGAACGACGATAATTCTTATGAGGAACACGATGATATGCGTGGGATGCAGGAGGGATGGCGATGAGCACCGAACGGATGAAGGAGGCTTGCAGACGGCTATGAGCACCGAGCACGAGAACGAGGCTCGCAGATGGCGATAGGCACCACGCACGCGATGGAAGCTCGCGGACGGCGATAGGTATTGCCGAGACCTCTCGCGAGCAGTGATAGGCAACGCCATCTATGATAGGTACACAATATGAGGACACCCCTAGGGGTGGCAACGAGTTTTGCCATCTGCACTCTTCACTCAGGCGTCGAGGATACGTCTACAGATGACAATGAGCAGTGATGTCTGCAAACCTCACTATGGAACAGAGATGGATGAACAGAAGGAGAAGGAGGCTCACACATGGTGCTGCCATCGCATGCGCGACCTATGAGACGACAGGAGAGGCCTGCATGACACTGCCACTGCCGTGCATGGCCTCTGAGGGGAGCTCAAACGGAGAAGAGGAAGAAGAAGGAGAGGAAGAGAGAGAAGAAGAAAAGAAAAAGAAGAGAAAAAATATTTACCTTAAGCCTAGGGGTACCGGTCCAGTAGTTTCTCTCTCCCTACTCTCTCTCTCCCAACATGACCCAACAATGAGAAGAAAGAGAAAACTCTATTAAGTAAAAACCCTCTTTTGAGAAGAGTTCAAGCCCTTTTGCGTATAATGATGGTACGGTATGTATAGAATTGTGCCCAAACATTAAAGGATGATCAAAAGTAACTTTAATTGCTTGAAATTAATATTAAAATGAATTAAAATAAAAATAAAAAATAAGGTGCAAAATGACATATTTTCCCCTTCCGAACAAGTTGAATTCCAGAACAGTCCTATATTGCCCTACAACGTGCATGATTTTTCATAGATGATCCGGGGTTGTTCCGACGCCCGGTTGATCGAGAGATGATTGTTTTCTTGTCGAGATCGGCATGACGATCGATTTGATACCAACTTTGAGCCATCGATCGTGTTTTTAGGGCATGGATCTTGTTTTTAGGGCACGATCATGTAATTTGAAATTTGAATGAATCTTGAAACTTTAAATTGATTGTGTGCTGGTTCCTTGATGTTTTTCTATTATTTCTTCGTTGGATCACTGAGAATGTCGTCGAGTTCCTAGACCAAGATTTTGCAACTTTGGAATTTTGGCCGGAATTTGGAATTCCGACGACAGAATTTATAGTCACTTCGTTGGCTTCGTGGGCAAAATCCGATCGTTCATAATGTACGGGGTTCGGGTCAGAGATAGCCCGACACCTTACACATGCGATGGAATTGGTTTTATGTTGAACGGGCTCGCGAGCGACGTGATTTGGCCGATCGAGCGAGGCACGATGCTGTTGATTTTCCTGCACTTTTTTCATGGATAAGTAACTTCTCTCTAGCTTTTCTACATGCTCAAACGTCGTTGTGGGGCTTGTCACATTTCAAAACTCTCGTCTCAATGAGATGTACACTCTCCACCATGTTTGAACGCAATCCGTTCTCAAACGAGGGAGATATAAGTGTCGTAAGTCACTATTCGTGACTGTCCCTTTAATGGAGCCTAGTTGCAGGGTTGCCACACGGGAATAGCGTGCGACTCCCCTTATTTTGCTCTTTTGCCTATAACTACTTCTTAGGATGTCCGTTTAGGTTAAAATTTGACCCCTGGAGGTTTTCAACTGTGTCGGATCCAATAACGATTGTCCCATAATAAATTGAGAAACTGAAAATATAGCTCTAATTATAAGGTCCATTTTAGGGTGCTAGAGGCTGATTCTACAGGAACTATTTCTCAGTCTACACTACCTTAGACATATCGGATTGTGACAAAACTTGGCAGGAGGCTTTTGAGAGTCCTTCTGAAGATCTTGACTAGATCTGGGGCTATTCTTGAGCGGGGGCCCCATGATGATGAAAAATATTTTCCAACAACATGCCCTGCCGAATGTTGTGCTTCAAGAGAATCAAGAAGTTCAATCATTCGAGAAACTTACCCTGGCTAGCCACAAGACTACGTGAATGCTGACGAGATCCATGCAATGTTGCAACTAGAATGCCTTGAACGCAATGTACAGGTGCACCCTTGGAGACATGTAGGGGAAGAAGAGATGTTTGTGGGATCCTATCGATGTCCTCACCCTCGAGGGACTATTCACGATTATGATAGCTTGAGGATTTGGTAGGGACCTCACTGGCCAAAATCAGGCCTACTTGGAGGTCGAGTGCTATGAACCTTTGATCGACATTGTTCGCTGCTACACCAAGTTTGCTTTTAATGATCAGGGTATCTCTGTAGGTCTCGTTTAGCAGGGTCTTATTGAGGCCTTCTGACCTGCCTTAAATTTTGGACCTGTCAGCTAGGGGTATTTGGCGAGGCGACCTCGTGAGCCCCATTCTGTCTGGTCCAGTCGGGGGATGTCCGAGGCTCTAGGCCTATCGGCTAAGGAAGGTTTTAGGCGAGGACATCTCATCGCGAGGAATAACCCTGAAGTCTCTGGCAGGTTAGGCTCTTTCTTCATCATTTTCTTGCCTTCGTGATGGTCTTCAACATTTCAGAGGGATCTTTTGGTCATCATCCTCACCCTAAGGACTCTTAATGTTTTTTGAGGTGAAACGTGGGATATCTTGTGAGACTCTCACTCTTGGATGAGCCACTTTTTGTTGTGATTGGATGCTGGTAGTCGAGGATTTTAGGTAGACCTCGCCAGCCAAGATAATGATTGCTTGGCAATTGTGTATCAGTTGAGGCTGTGGTGCTGCATCAACCTATTTTGTCGGTCCAAGCACCCTTTGCGGGTTTTTACTTGAACTGGGGTAGTGGTGCCGTAAAGACAATTTTCACCAACTGCCTTGATTTTTGGGCTCTTTTACTCATGACCTGGAGGCCATGTCCACCTTTTTCATCCGTTTTTTCTCACGATGCATTTTTGGGATTTTCACCGTGCCAGGGTTCTTGTTTTCGTGGAACACTTTTACTCATTGTTTCGTGACCATTTCCGTCTGTCATTTTTACTAATGGCATTTCCTTGTCCAGGTGTGCATCATGCCCATTTTTTGTGAAGGTGTGTCTAGGGTCATGCCTTCGAGACTTGTGCAAAGCTTTTTAACATCATGTGGCCAGGATGTGTACTATAGTTTAGGGTCATACAGATGGACCATAGTGGTGACGAATGGCAGTTTATAGAGGCCATGGAGTGTATATGGTGATGGTTTTGGCTCACTTTGGGGAGATGGTGCAAGGCTACCTATGAAAGGTGGATGATGTATGAATGGTGAGTGAAGAGTGGTGACCCATTAGTTGACGGTGACTATGGGTGGTGAGATGGATCTCCATTTTGTGAGTATGGGTAAGACTCACTGGGGAATAATGTCGAATAGGAAAGGTGTGCGTTAAGATGCACGTAAAGGGGATGTGCGCGTATGTGGACTCATTGGGGGAGGTAATGAAGGTGGTGTACACACACGAATGGGTCGGTTTGGGAAAGCATGAATGAAAATGCATGTAAAGGGGGTGTGCGCGTATGTTGGGGTAAGTTTAAGGTTGTGCCTTCAGGACCTGTGCAAAGCATTTTAGCGTCATGCGGCCAGGACGTGCACTACGGTTTAAAGTCATATAGCTTGGATGTGGTTATGCAATTAAAGTAATGCAGCTAGGACCGGGTAGTTTAAGGTCGTACAACTAAACCTCTGCTATAGTTTAAGGTCATACAGTTTGAACCATAGCTGTGCAGTTTAGGGTCATGCAGCACGAACCCTTTTGTAGATCACCATGTAGGTGAAGCTGTATGGGAAATAGGTCTGTGGATAGCAATCTGCTCCATGAGGATAAAGGTCGTTGAGGCTATACACAAGCAGAGAGATTTTGATGATAAGGTGGTGGCCCTAGAAGGAATGACGAGCGGAAGCGAACTTCACAGGGGATTAAAAGGGTAAGTGTGACTCCCTGAGGATGATGAGTAATGGTGTGCATGTAACTCTGATGAGAATGACAAGCCAGAGTACAAATACAATCCCATTGGGGGTAGGCAATAGGTGTGACTCCTACTGAGGTGTTAGTATGAAACAAACCCACAGGGGATTAAAGGGGTAAGCATGATTCTCTTTTTGTTTTGCATACGCCTAACTCCACTGGGAATGTTGATGGAATACACTGGGTTAAGGAGTGCGTCCATTTCACAGTTTTAAGTCATGCGTGTGGACTATTTATTGCGCTATTTATTATATTACTACAGGGACGTGCGTTATAGTTTTAAGGTCTTGTAGCTCGAACCATGGCTACATAGTTTAAAGTCATGCCGCTAGGACCATGCGGTTTAAGGTCGTGCAACTAGACCTCCGCTACAGTTTAAGGTCGTATAGTTTGGACCATGCAGTTTAAGGTCATGCAGTGCGGACCAAGCAGTTAGGGTTATGCATCGAGACCGTGGCTGTGAAATTTAAGGTCATGCCGAGTGGACCATGGCTGTGAAGTTTAAGGTCATGCAACACAGACCACGGCACTGCAGTTTAAGGTCATGCAGTGCAGACCATGGCTATGCAGTTTAAGGTCATGCAGTGCAGACCATGGCAATGCAGTTTAAGGTCATGCAATGAGGACCAAGGCTGTGCAGTTTAAGGTCATGCAGTGTGGACCATGGCTGTGTAGTTTAAGGTCATGCAGTGCAGACTAAGGCTGTGCAATTTAAGGTCATGCAGTGTACGAAGGCTATGCAGTTTAAGGTCATGCAGTGAGAACCATGGCTGTGAAGTTTAAGTTCATGAAGTGCGAACCATAGTTGTGCAGTTTAAGGTCATGCAGTACGAACCATGGCTGTGCAGTTTAAGCTCGTGCAGTGCAGACCATGGCTATGCTATTCAAAGTCATGCAACACGGACCATGGTTGTGCAATTTAAGGTCAGCAGTACGGACCATGGTTGTGCAGTTTAAGGTCTTGCAACACGGACCATGGCTATGCAGTTTATAATCATGCAGCACAGATCATGGCTATGCAGTTTAAGGTCATGCAGTGCGAACCATGGCCGGCCGTTTAAGGTCATACAGTGCGGACCAAGGCTGTACAGTTTAAGGTCATGCAGTGCGGACCATGGCTGTGCAGCTTATGGTCATGCAGTGCGAACCATGGCTATGCAGTTTAAGGTCATGCAGTGCGGACCATAGCTATGCAGTTTAAAGTCATGCAGCACTGACCATGGCTGTGCAGTTTAAAGTCTTGCAGTGTAGACCATGGCTCTGCAGCTTAAGGTCTTGCGGTGCGAACCATGGCTATGCAGTTTAATGTCATGCAGCACGGACCATAGTTGGTGAAGGAATGCCACTCCATGGGGAATAGAGCCATCACAAAAAACTGGACTCTTCGAGGAGTGAGACTGTCGTGCAGGGAGCGAACTTTCTGAGGCAGTAGGAAAATGGTTTAGATGGGAGTGTCGTGGCATGTTCATGGCACCGAGTGTTGGATGGTGCACACATCATTAGGTCTAGATGTTGTGCGCATGGTGTTAGCCCCCTTGGTGAGGTGCACGATGATAGCCTATTGATGAGGTGCCCGGTGACGGCTTCCTTACCGAAGGACACAACGAGGACTCCTTTGACGAAGGCGCGACGACGGATGCTTTGACGAAGGGCACGACGACATCCTTTTCGGGTCTCCGGCTTGACCCGCCCCAAGCCGATCTTATTGTTGTCGGGAGCTGGGGATTGAAGTGTCATTTCAGATTTGTCAAGGGGCAGTTTGTGGCAATGCTGAGTATAAAAGGGGGAAAACCCCATTCTACTATTTTACCGAAGGGTAAAATAGTTAAAGAGTGAGAGAGCCTGAGCCTTTGGAAAGAGACTTCTGGCAAGAGTTTTCTTGCCACCGTATGCAGCAGACAGGTTTTCAAGAGTTTTTCAAGCGTGCTTGAACAGGTCATGAGCATCATACCGTATTTGTAAATGCTTTGGGAGAGTGCCAAGGCTTTTTGAGGGGGAAATAGGGCTTCTCAAAGCCTTAGCAAGATTTGTGGTGGTGCTTCTGCTGGGGTTACAAGTGTTCTTCCAAGAGTCCTATGGCTGGAGGGAAGGTTGCAGGGAAGTCAGGGGAGCTGACGGTCCTTTGGTTTCTGAAAGAGAAGAAGGAGCAGCAGCAGTGGTCTCACCGAAAAATCAATGGAATTCCAGTGAGTTTGTGGCAAGCTGTTGAAGTGCATGTGAAAACAGGGAGAAGGGAGACCCACAGGGGCCATAGGGAGACATTCTGCAGATTTCGGTGGTTTTTCGATTTTCTCTGCTATTGGCAAGGGAAAAGAACAGGGTCAGAGGGTGTTTTTGACATGCCGAGAGGTTTTTCTGGTGAAACTCTAAGGGTTGGGGGGCAGTAACGATCGGGAGAAGAGGGGTTGTGAGGAGGCTAACGGTCGCCCTCCGCATGTGCGGAGACAGGCCACATTGCGATTGCAAGATTTCAAGGGACGTGGTACGCCGCACCTGCGACTTGTGCAAACAGCAACAACATAGGTGGCATCAAGTGCTTTACATCAGCAAAAGACGATAGCTCTTGTTCGCAAGATGGTGATAACCCTGCCTTCTGTGCACGATGATACCATCTCAACGGGCAGATGGCAATAGCTCCTTAGCCACAAGACAATGATAGTCCCTTAGTCGTGAGGTGGCGATAGACCTGCCTTCTGTACATGACAATACCATCTTAGTGAGCAGACGGTGATAGTCCTGCCATTGGCTGCGAGACGACAATAGCTTGCCAGCGTTACGCCTTGAGTTGACAGCCGGTGACACTCTCACGATCGCAGTTTTATGTGGCTTTTCAGCGTCTTTTGGTAGTGAAACCTTCGCTCTAATGCCCCAGCCTTCAGGTGTCATTCCAAATGTGAAGAACCTCCTGCAACCAAGGGAGCTCGGTACCAACAAATTCACTGGTGAAATCTTGGTGAGAGGTGAACCGATCTGGCTCACTTAAAGCTTATGTGAACCGAGGTGGCCCTTGAGTATCACCTTTGTTAGTGACCCTATCCGGCTGGTGACAAGGAAAGATAATGATGACAATGTGAGTGTAGAGGAAGGGGTGGTCCTCCTGCACTGCTTGCACCGAAACATAGACTCTAATCGGAACTTGTGCACTCTAGGCAAGCGGATGGTACAAACCCCGAGCATGAAATGGTCTTTCGCTGACCTGCGGGTACAACGAGAGCACCAGTTTCCGAAGGGGTACTCCTCATGGACCATGAAAGTGCTGAGGCACTTTCAAAATACTTTGAGATGGGCTTCCTTGTCGGCCGCCCTCTAGTGCTCGGCAGGGTATTATGACCGTTTCTCAAACACGGTCAAAGTGTTGTTGGAAACTTGGAGCCACGTTAGCAACACACGGCTGCTTGGTCATGGGGAGGCAGGGATATCGCTGATGAACCTGTACTTTGTTGGTGTGCTGCCACTCCTTAGTGTTATGTATGACGAGTTTATTCCCTCGAACTCAATCATTTTTGGAGAGGAAAAGGTAGGCAGAGAAGCCCCACCAGTTCGAGAATTGTTCGGGATCTACCAACAACTCTATGATGAGCCAAAACGTGGGCAAGTCACCTTCGCCAAATTGGTAACATTCTTCTACGGCGACTTTACAGATGAAGTTGGTTCGTCATCGAGAAATGGGGAGAAGGAAACCCCACTTTACCGATGAAACTGGTCCATCACTGAGAAAAGGGGGGAAGGAAACCCCACCAATTTTCAAGCTGCAGAAGGAGAATGATCATATCTTCCTGGCGGCTTACTTGGAGCTCTTCGTATGTAAATTTGCCCTACCAGGAGGGGCAGACGTCATTCATCCCGGCACATACTATGTGGCCTACAACATGGCGCAGAGGAAGGAGTACGCACTCGCACAGCCTGTTTTGTGCAGTATTTATGATGGCCGGGGAGCCATTTCCAAGGGAAGACAATATCAAGGGGATGAGGGAGGGAAAGACATTGTAGATGGCGAGGCCTTCCTAGGGGATTTCAAGACTCCTTTTTCAGTCCATTATGTATATGGCTGGCTTGGGGCTTATTTTTCGGACACATATCTCAAAACCAGAGAGTTGGAGCAAACCGTTTACCCATTTTTGTTGAAAATTGCCGAGAAGAAGACAATCTTTCATACCCCAAGTCATGCGCGCAGCTTGTTCTACAACGATGACCTCCACATGACCCAGGTGGCGTTCCCGGTTGGAGGCCTCACAGAGCGTGCATTTGTCGACGACCTGGGCCACCACCTGGATGGGGACTTCACGAGCCCAAAGGAATTGATGTTTATTCTGAGCATTAGAGGCGAAGTTTTTGCCTATCGCACTCTCCAAAGCGCGAAGCTTGAGGGATACTTTCCTCATCGGTTTGCTTTACAGCATGGGCTACATCAAGGTTCTCTGTTCTCTTTATTCTTCGAGAAACGACATAGTAGGGCTACTCGCTGGAAGAAAGACCAATTGGGGACCCTCCGGGAGACTTGGCTTCCTAAGAACATTCGCACTACTTGGCCCACATGCTTGGAGGCCACCAAGGTCAATAAGTATGTGCTACCCCATTTTGGCCGGATGGTACGGGCAACCGAGGTCCACGAGCTCTGGTGGAGAATCACAAACAAGGGGTATAGGGATGTGGTCCACCCTTGAAAATGGGAGAGTGGCCGTTGGAGTGAGGATACAAGGCAACAATAAATGACAATGACCCCTCCCCTAGGCAAAATATTTACCATAAGTTTCCCCCATGACTAGAGCATGATCAGACGACCTCGCCAGACTACCGTGGACAAGTATTTGTCAAGGATTCTTAATATGGAGATGAAGACAGAGAACATTTTTGACAACCTCTCTGTTATTTTCAAGTGGAAGGAAGGCTGCAAGGTCCCCGGTCATGAAGGGCGTCCGGTCCAGGATTTGAATGAGTTGATAGGGAGCGGCCCTCATAGCAAACTTGCCACTGGCTCTTCTTGAAAAGGCTCTCCTGAAACTGCTGCTCCCTCTCAAGCAAAGAAGAAGAGTAAGCAGGCTGCCTCCACCATTCCTCGTGCACATGCTCACCGGGTATTGAAGCGTAAGCGGCCAAAGCGTCAAGTGGTCCAAGAACCGGTAGATGGATCATCGCCGACTACTTCTTCGGAGTCATACATGTCTCCTGGTGCTTGTGTATCATCCTCTACTATTGATGATTCACATTCTCCTTCACCTGAACCTTCTTCTGCCCCTTTAGAGGCTCAACCCGGTGCCTTAGATCCTACTGCCCCAATCGAAATTGCTTCGGACTAGGAAGTGACGTCCGTTGCTGAAGGGGAGGGCCCAATCTTGATGGAGGTGAACAAGGTAGATGAGGCGGCTACGACAAAGAGGGCTTCTGGAGCTCTAGAGGCTGTTGTGCCTAGCAAAGAAGGGGACGCCCTGGTAGAGCTTGTGGTCATGGAAGAGGCTAATGCCTCAGGGACTGAAGAGGGACCACCCGAGCAGCAGGAAGTTGCTCCTCCGGGTGATATAGCTATAGGAGAAGCAAAGGCAAGACACCCTCAGGGATCAGGCTTGGAGGGTCCAAAGGCAGCATTTATAACTGTAGAGGAGGTAGACCGCGTGGGAGAGCCCGTAACTGAAGTGGTCGTTGTTGAAGACAAGGCCAAAGAAATAGAGGAATAAAGTGTCGAACTTGTCGAGGCGGAGATGGCGGTTCAAGAAGAGGGGACATAGGGAGAGACCACTGCCTCGGGAGAGGACGCTGCCATGGTGCAGCCTGAGCTTGAGGTAGCTCCAGGCAAGAAGGTCAGCCTTGCCCCAGCTAAAGCTATGGAGCTTACAGAGGGTAACGTTATGGCATCTGATCTTTAAAAGTCATGCTCGACGTGGTCATGATAAGAGATCTAAACGAGAGAGTTGTTGCTGAGCTACTAGGGCAACCTGAGGTTACCCCTGAATCTGGGATGCTTGAGGTGTTGGCCACAACTGGGGACCCTCCCACAATGGTCGCCCCAACTATACTACCGAGGCCTACATTTAGTGGGCTGCCAGGCGTCATTTCTGAGATTATTCGAACGGGCCTTCAAAAGCTGAAGGAGCTGTCTCTTGAAGAGCTTGGAGCAATGATCCCACAATTGAGGGGGATCACCCTAGGGAATGCGCCCAAAGTTCTCCCTTACTTTGACAACATTGCCAATGAGCTGGAGGGATGGAGAATGAAGGCCCTACAAGCAGAAAAGGTAACATTGAGTCTAGCAAGCTAGTAGCTAGAGTCATTGTAGTCTTCCTTAGCACATAACTAGGAGATGGCAGAGGTCTAGGTATGGGAGATGGAAGCTACCGTCTCTTAGAAGTCCATTCTTATTGAGGAGGCCATAACACATCATAACAAGATGCAGACCCTGAAGGTAAAGATTAACAATGGGCACAAGAGCTTGTCAGGTTGGAGGAGGAGATGGTAGCTTGGGAGGTCGAAGATAAGGAACTGGGCCAGAAGGTGTTGGACCTCAAGTACACCCTGGGCGAGCAGCTAGCCCTAGTGGAGCAGGAGGCTGGGCTGGTGGCCGAATCGAGAGTGGACATTGAGCAAGCGAGAGCCTCGAATGACTAGTGCAAGGGGAGGGTCAATGAGATCATTGACCATTTTTTATAGCATCTTCTTTCTATTTTTCTCTCTTTGTAAAGAAACGACACTTTTGATGAATGAAATGTTCTTTTCTTTTTCAATGCAATAAGTGTCTCTTATATTCCTTTTTTTTTTGTTTAATTTTATTTCTTTCTCCCATTGAAAAAGAAAAGCCCACTCCTTGCTTCATCTTATGGTAGCCTACTGTGGCTTCAATGACCTCGAATGGGGGAGCAGTTACTTCCTCACCCCTTACCATTTGATTGGACAGGGGCTCATAATTCTTGGTTCTCATGATTTGGTGAGCTTGTTTGTTGTAAACGCTCTAGTTTGGGGAAGCCTTGGCTCTGACTCGAGGTGCACTACTTTTGACCTCGTCATAGGTTTGTGTCTCAGGGATGAACCCCTTTAAATGCTTTGAAGCGACGCTCATAACCTCCAACTGATTTTGTTGGCTATGAATCTCGCTTATCAGCTCAACCGTGGGGTCTTGCTCATGAGAGTTAGAAGGCTGGCCTTTATCTGTCTATACTTTTTCAGAAGCTTTTGAGAGGTGTAGGACCCTCTCGTGGCTGCTAATGATCTCGTTGTTCAAGGAGAATGGAATTTGGAGTACCTTCCTTGCTGGGCGGTGTGCCAATTCTGCCTCTAGAAGCGTAATGGGGACATGCGGAGCCTTTTGCTAGTCTGGCGTATAAGTGACCATTGGTGCTGGAAGGTCTACCTCTAGGGCTTCCTCAGTTTCAGGGGTTGCTTCTAGCTTGCCATTTTGTTCTGATGACTTAGAAGTAGAGGGGGAGGCTTCATCTTTGAGGTAGGACAACATGATCTCAGAGAGGTGGCAAGGTATACTTGCGTAGCTCGGAGTCAAATGGAGGATCTTGCCCTGTCTTTCCTCTTCTTTGAACATGTCCATGATCATTCGCCCCAGGTCTTCAACGTCATCATGAGATGAGAGTCACAAGCGTCCAATCACCATCCTTTAACTTTTCTGGCACTAAAAGGTTAATGAAATAGTACTTGGTGTCAGCATAGTGAGTCTCTGCTACAAGGAACAGTCTTTTGTCAGCATAGACTGTGTGTTGCCTCCCATCTCAGCTGTAATTGAAGCATTGGTGGAGTGTGGAAGGAACCATCCCTTAATCATGAAGCCAAGGATGACTAAATAGGATGTTGTAGGAGGTATCAGTGTCGATTACATGGAACTGAGCGTAATCATTAAGGTCACCGATCTTGAGATGAAGACGCACCATGCTGGCTGGCTTCTCTCCTGATTTGTCGAAACCTTGCACGGTGATGTGAGTGGGAGTGAGGTCATCAGATCCTAATCCCAATCGAGTGAGGATCCTTATTGAGATCAGGTTGACTGCTGACCCTCCATCCAGCATGATTCGGTTGATAGGGCAGGAGTGGACTTCACCATTCACAAAGAGGGGGTGATTGTGGAATTTGCCTCCCAACTGAAGGTCGTCTTCAGAAAAGGAGATTTCCAAGCACCCACTAAGGATGGCTGAGTCGACCTCAATGGGCTCCACTCCAGTCTCATACATCTTTGGGTTAGAAAGAGCTTGAAGCATGGCCATATGATAGTCTATAAATAGCAGAAGGGCATCATAGATGCTTAGAAGGACTGAGAGCTTTCTCAAGTGCCCAATTACGTCGTATTTCACTTTATCCTCATTAGTTTTTCGTGTTCCTAATCTAGTCATTAGTGCAGGGAGTAAGGTAGGTTTAGGAATAGGCTCTAATTGAGTTTTGGTTTGTGGCACTGACTGACTTTGTTGTTTAGCTGGTGTAGTCTGGGTTGATGGAGAAGTACTGGGGATTTGTATTAGGGATGTAAAGGTTTGAGGTTGAGGTTTAGGGAAAAGTGACGGATCAGGAAACTTGAGGACCTTGAGCTTTGGAGGCATGGGCTATCGCTTCTTCCTTGATCTTCGGTTCATTTGCCCCG
Organism: Amborella trichopoda; assembly: GCF_000471905.2. Next base: position 3,200,315 of record NW_006499799.1, read on the forward strand.
TACTGAATGGTACTTCTAAAATTTGCACCATATGGGAGGATTCTTTGGAAGAGGAGCTTGATGATGGCTCGGTTTTAGTTTGGGTTGCAAAGGCGTTGGTAGTTGTCTAGAATCCAACTGCTTGGGCCAGCATCTCTCTGAGGCGCTTTTGCTACGACCTGCTGAGACTAATGCCTCCGAGCTCTCTGTTTAGAGCGTCGAAGTCTGGGCATTATCGAGTTGTGCCTCTGGACGAAATAGAAGAGGAGGGAGGAGAAGAAGAGTTAGAATGTCCCAAGAAGCTTTTTACATTGTCCCCAGAATTGGACATGTGCGGGGGATATTTTTGGTCTTGCCCTGGCTCTGACCATTAAGGGGTGCTTTTAGCGTTGTCACCAATATTGGAGGGATCCCGAGCTTTTTGTGACTCAAGGACATCCACCTAATTGGACGAAAGGATAAGGCAAATTGCGCCTAGGATGAAGTCCTGTAAGGTTGGCAGTGGAGGAAGGGGCCTGAGAAACTCTCCCTCGACTGGTGGCTGAGCGAGACGAATCCTTCGACGAGTGGACCTAGGTGCTCGTCGTCTCCGTTTGGACCCCTGAGGAAGCATTTGGTCTGCCTCATCAAGTTGGTGAGTAGTCCTTGCCTGGTGGGCTGCCTCACGCTTCAGGGATTTGAACCTACATCGCCCATAGTAGACTTCTTAGGGCTGAGAAATCGAGGGCTCTGAAGGGTCTAGTGTATGTTCATAAGGGACCTACAGTTGGGTCTCCTCTTTAACGGGAGCGATGGCTTCGAAGTGCTCAGGGAGAATGATGCAGATGATGTGGTTTCTTATACCTTTCGAGTGACTATAGCTTCGAACGAAGAACATTCTTTCAGCTCATGGCCCCATACTTGGTGATATGGGCACCAGAGGTTTTCCGTACCTTAGGCCAGGCGTTTAGGCTGCCTGACGGGCTTGGCAGTGATGAGACCCTATTGGAGCATTGCCTTGAAGAGGGCCCGCAGAGGGTCTGGCATAGTGCTTCTTGGGGCTTGCATCGGGGGTTCTTCTTGCACTGGCGGAAGAGGGTCTTGAGGGCGCCCTTCTAGGTTACCATGAGCTTCCTGGCATTGCTGAATCTTGTTTGCCAAGAGTTCGTGGAAGCCAGTGCATTCGCTCACGTCATGGCCTCATATTAGGTGATACGAGCACTAGAGGTTCTTAGTTCCTGGAGGCAAGAACTTAGGCTGCCTTGTCAGCTTTGACGTGATGTGTCCCTCCTTGAGCATTATGGAGAATAGTGCATGGAGGATAGCGGATGCCCCCTCATCGTCATTGATCATCGCTATGTGGGAGGACTCAATTGCCCCGAATTCTTTCTTTAACTCTTTGAGCTTCATTAGACCTTGTTAGTAAGGGCTTCAATAGTGTCGTTGTCGTTGAGCTTATAGCAGTCATGAGTGGGATGGCTTACTTTCCTGTGATAGGCGCAGTACCTCTCATTCATCTCCTGCCCAGCGGGCTTTGGGATGTTGATCATGTGCAGTTCTAGCAGCAGTCGAAGCAGTGCAAGAGTTCACTCCTTGTCGAAGGGGTAAACCTTATTTTAGTGCTGGATCAAGAAGTCACTTTGACTAGCATTTTTAGGAGGCAGGACCTTATTGCAAGACTGTTGTTTGCTCCCTGCCTGAGGCATTTGTGCCCCGGAGAGGTCCAAGGTTTGAGGGACGACATTCTTTGTGTTAGTCATCACCACCTTTTGCTGGTTGCCCCGACAGTTGGAGTGAGAATTTGCACCAGAGGATTGCTGACGAGATCCTCCATGGTTCTTGGACAGATCCTCTATACGAACTTTTTTAGAGACGAGCTCTGAAATGGAGGGCGGATTGGAGGCCTCGACATGTAGGGCAATCTCGGGAAGCATGTTCCGTGCACAGGTCTTGACATCTTCTTTTTCGGTCATGGGGGTGGCATGAATGGTTGTCAGCTCTCTCTATCGAGTGATGAACTTGTCAACCGGCTCACCAGGTTCTTGAGTTAGAGTAAGGAGCTCGATAGTCTCTACGTTCTATTAGACTTCATATAAGCGCTTGTAGAATAACTGCTCCATTTCCTGTCAGGTGTGCACCAATTTGAAGGTAGTCGAGCATACCACTGGAGCGCTAGCCCTTCGCGAGTCTCGACGAACTGACAGAGGAGGAGTTGCCCGTCAGTCGCTATCTCTTGACTGGCCCCTTGGAAGTGGGTGGTATGCTGGTGAGGAGACGTAGTACCATTAAACAAGGGGAGTTTCCATTTTTGATAGTTTTGGAGAAATGATACCAGATTAATGTATGAAGGGTACGAATTTTAGTAGAGCGACACCTCTTGCGTGCCTGGAACCTTGTTCTTGAGGCCATGAGAAACCATGGCATCTATATTGGTCTGGGAAACCCCTCGAGAGGCAAAGTTGTCTTGAGAAACAGGTGGGAGAACTGTGTCCTCATTGGTCGGGGAATCGGTCTCATGGTGAGAAGAAGGGGACCTGGAGCCTCACAGGTCAGGAGAACTGTGCCCTCATTGAGGGTTTATTAACGTACTTCCTCTTTACTCAGCATCAGAGACCAAGGTGCTAAAAAATGTGTTCAAACAGTGCAAAGATGCTTCTCAGAGAGGTGATCAAGGCTCTCTGATGGCTGGGGGCCTTGTTGTTGACCCAGAGGTGGAGAAATTTGAGGGATGTGTTTAGAGTACTCACCCTTATCGGACATTTTTGTTGTGGTTCCAACAGCTGGGGGCCTTACTTAAGGGCTTGTAGACCGAGTTGGTTAGAATCCGGGCTTGTATGGCAGTCGGGGGTCTTGCTTAAGGGCTTTCTTCCTAGTAAATCGAAGGAGCTTTGCTTTGGATATACAGCCAAGGAGCTCTTAGTGGGCGTTCTAGGTTAGCTTTGACAAGCAAGGTACCTTTGTGGGCCCCATCCTAGTGAGGCCAGTTGAGTGCTTTTTGTTGGCTGTCCCAAATGTCTGGTCCGGCCAGGGAGGGGTTTTGGAGAGGCGACCCCTGGGGGCTTCACCCTTGTTGTTGTGGGTAGGTATTGACCTAGTTTGACAGTTTCTTATCTGTGGGAGCGGCTTTGGCTTGTCAAGATGAATATTCTTGTTTTCGGGTTGACATCTTGAGAATGGGGCCCTTTAGCATGAACCCTGACTTGCTGTCTCAGTGATTCTTTTGACTCTTCGGTCCTTTCATGAATAGACTCAGACGGTCAGATTTTTCTTGAAGTTCTTGTATTTGGGTCCTTATAATAGGGCGTTATGCTATCGAGAATTTTTTCTTTGAAATGCCAGTTGAAGCTGTCTATGGAGGTGAGCATTACATCAACCTACTTATTGGTCCGAGTGTCCTGGCGGGTTTTCACTTGAACAGGGGGAAGCAGTGCCGTAGAGACTGTTTTCACCAACCTCCTTTTTATTAGGCCTTTTTGCCCATGACCTAACGACCATGTCTTCCTTTTTTCCATTTTTGTTCATGGTGCCCTTTGCAGGTTTTCACCGTGTCTGGTTTTTATTTTACAGAACACTCTAACTCCTGGTTTTGTGACCATGCCCTTCCGTCATTTTTACTCATGGCGTTCCCCTTTCGGGGTTACATGATGCCCATTTTTTTTGTGGGGGTATGTTTAAGGTCATGCCTCTGGGACTTGGTCCAAGCAATTTAATATCATGCAGTAGGGACTGGCACTATCGTTTAAGCTCATGTAGCGAGACAATGATGGCGATGGATGACAGTCTGTGGAGGCCATGGGGTGAGTATGGTGGTGGTTGGACTCACTTTGGGGTGATGGCACGGGATCTTCTGTGAATGTTGGATTGTGTTTGGATGGAAGGTGAATAACAGTGACCCACTAGTCGACGGTGAGTATGGATAATGGAATGACTCACCATGGTTTCGTGAGCGCGGTCCGACTCACTGAGGAATGTTGCAAGTTCATGAAGGGTTATGGAGATGGACTTGCTCGGGAGGAAATGGATATGGTTTGACGTGTATGGAGGCATGTTTAAGGTCTAGGCTAAGCAGTTTAACGTCATGCGGCCAGGACGTGCACTATAGTTTAGAGTCATATAAGTAGTTTAACGTCATGCGGCCAGGACGTGCACTACAGTTAATGGTCATAAAGATGGACCTTTGTGCGAAACGGTTTAAAATCATGCAGTCAGGACATACACTACTGTTTAGGGTCGTACAGCTAGACCATGTATGAGTAGCCACGTATGTGGGTTCCCAATGAGGGGTGGACTCACTAGGAGATGTGAAGTGGATGAGGCTCAATGAGGAATGGGCCAGTGGATGGTAGTCTGACTCACTGAAGAAGAAATGGCCAAGACCATTTATGGGCAGTGGGTTCAGATGGTGATGGTGGCTCAGTGAGGGATGGTAGGTGGAAGCGGACTCACTGAGGATTAGGAAGGGGGTCTGACTCCTTGGGGATAAGAGATAAAGGCATGAATGTGACTTCAATACGGATGAAGAGGTGATGAGCGTTGGACCTTGCTGATGCACACACGAAGGGGCCGGCAGGGAAGGCATGTGTGGAAGCGCATGCAAAGGGCGTGTGTGCATTGACAGAAAGATTGCATGCGACAGTATGTTAAAGTCAGGCATGCACGACCATCATCTCAGGGAGTTGTGCATGGCAGTGGACTTCGAAGAGCCCATAAGGCGGACAAACACAAGGCTCACAGTGACAATCACGCGGCATCATGCAGCAAGGGCATGCTCGACGATAGCATCAGTGCACGACAGACTGGGAGTCGAAATGCGCACGACTATAGAATAAGCACAACAACACTTTGAAGAGGGAACACGCTTGGCAACATGGGTGAGACTGGGAGTCGAAACACGCTTGGTAAAAAAATACGCTCGGCAACACTTTGAAGGGGAAACGTGCTTGGTTACATGGGTGAGGGGCACGCTCAGTGGTATGCAAGCGGCGATGCGCTCGGCGGCATGCTCTTGGTGGTCTAAATAGAAAGACGCGCGCGACGACCTTTCAGCGCGATACATCCGGTGGCACTATCTTAAGAGACACACTCGACAGTATGGACAGTCGTGCCAATAAGAATGTGCAAACAATGGTGAGGTAGCATTGCCCTTTAGCAGACTGCGAGCCATTAAGTGCTATGTTTTCCCACACACGTGTTTTTTTTACTTAAATGCCCTTTCAAGTTTTCGTTTAAGCCCTTGGGATGTGTGCCATTTATTGTTTTTACAGGACCCTAAAAACATTTTGTGGCACTTTTGCCCATGGTTTTTACACCACGTCTGCCATTTATTTATTTATTTTTACTCTAGATGCCCTTTCAGATTCTTTTTACGCCCATCTTTTTCTTTGATGACTTTTGCCCACGATAGTTGGTGATGCTACCATGCCCCGTCATTTGTCTTTTGTTTCTTTTTCTTCTTTTTCTTTTGACACTTTTGCCAATGGTGCCCTTTTGGTTTTTTACCATATCCGTCTTTTGACATTTTTACCCATGATGCCTGGTTAGATGCCTCGATCTCACCCCCGTGTAGGGATCACCTGGTGGCCCGTGTCTGGTGTCTCGAGGAGAACCCGAGACTTGTGACTGCTCTATGGGGAACCTTGTTAAGAAACAAGGGTAGGTACACCAATCGATGGGAGAGGAATTTAATGTGTGGCGAGATACATGTCACCGGGGTCCATGACTCACTCTGGCTGACTTGCATGGGTGCCCTCTTAGATCACGACGGAGACCCCCCCGATCGTACAACTGGTTCGAAATCGCCTTCCTTGACCTACTGTCTCTTGTTTTTGTGCACACACACATGGTTAATTTACAAGACAAGTGGGCCGAGGGACCCCACCTTGTCTTTGGGCGAATGCACACAGGTGTGCACATTCAAAAGAAGAAAGGGAAGATGTGAGATGAGGATTGGGGTGATAAAAGGAGAAGGGATAAATAAAATAGAGGGAAGAGAAGAGAAGAAAGAGAAATTTGATCAAGTGGCTAGATTGACACAATGGCTAGACTAGTACGATGAGTAACCTGGCGTGGTAGCAAGATGAGCATGGTAACTCAGACCGGCATGACGACATATCTACTCGACGACAGAACCCATACCAACCAGCCTAAAGCAATTGTGAGTCTGACATGGTAGCAAGACGGGCACAGAAACTCTGACCTGCAGAGCGGCAGTACTGCTCGACGACAAAACTACCATGACAGTGCTAGACTTAACATATCCCTTGGTCAAACGAGAGAGAAAGAAGAAAGAAGAGAGATAAGAAAGGGAGAGAAAAGAGAAGAGAGGAAGGAGTAAGAGAAGAATAGTGAGAAAGAAGAAGGAAGGAAAGCGGAGAGAGAAAGAGAGAGAGGAGAAGAGAAGAGAAGAGAAGAGAAATGAGAGAGGAGAAGAGAAGAGAAATGAGAGTGACCTCCTGAGAATGGTGCTCTTCATCATGAGACTTGTCTTGCCTTCTTGGCGAGTATTGCATCCTTCGAGTCCATTTATGAATGGACCCAGGATGTCGGAATATTTCCTTGATGCTCATATTTTCTGGTCCTGGTCTCAAGGCATTCTGACACCAGGGATTTTTCTTCTTTTGAATGTTGGTGGAAGCTACATATGAGGCTTGTGTGCGTCAACCTACGTATTGGACCAAGCTCTCTCTGTCGGCGCTTGAACTTGGGAAGCAGCACCGTAGAGATGGTTTTCACCGACTTCCTTTTATACGGGACTCTTTTACTCATGACTTTTCGGCCATGTCCACCCTTTATTTTTCCATTTTTACTCACGGTGCCCTTTTAGGTTTTCACCATGCCAGGGTTTTTATTTTACTCATGATTTCATGAGCACTAGTTTGTGAGCACGGGTGAGACTCACTGGGGAATGATGAATGGTAATGAAGGGACTCACTGAAGGTGGTGCCCACACACGGTTAGCGAAGACGTATGTAAAGGGGCATGCAAGTGTGTGGGGGCGTGTTTAAGGTCATGCCTCCTGGACCTGTGCAAAGCAGTTTAACATCATGCAGCTAGGAAGTGCATTATGGTTTAAGGTCATATAGCTTGGACCATGGCCATGCAGTTTAAAGTCTTGTAGCTAGGACCATGCAATTTAGGGTCATACAACCAGATCTCCGCTAAGTTTAAGGTTGAATAGTTTGGACCATGGCTATGCATTTTAATGTCATGCAGCTCAGATCATGCAGTTTAAGCTTGTTTAACTAGACCTTCACTATAGTTTAGGGTCATATAGACCATGCAGTTTAGGGTCATGCATCTAGACCATGACAGTGCATTTTATGATCATGAAGCACATACCATTGTGTGGGTCGCCATGTAGGTGAAGCTTCATGGAAAATAGAAGCATGGATGACAATCCGACTCCCTGGGGATAAAGTGGTTAAGGTCATACACAAGCAAAGGGCTTAGATGAAGATGGTGACCCGACGAGGGATGGTAAACGGAAACGGACTTCACTGGGGATTAGGAGGCAAGTGTGACTCGATGGAGAATAGGCTTACGGAGAGTAACCCGACTCCCTGGGGATAAGATGGGAAAGGGTCTAAGTGAGGATAATGATTTGGTGCGGTACAGACCCACTGGGGCTTGAAGAGGTAAGCATGACCCTTTTTGCATACACCTAACTCCATGGGGGTTGACGGGCTGCGACACAGGTGTAATTGCTACAGTCTTGGAACATCCCCAGAACAGTCCAAGATCTTCATGAGGTCTCTAAAGAGTCTCCTGCTAAGTTTCATAGCAATTTGACATGTCTAAGGCAGTGCAAACTGACAAATAGTTTCTGTCGAATCGACGTCTAACACCATGAAACAGACCCCTATAACTAGAGCTACATTTTTAACGTCTCAAATTGCTGAGGGACTACCACCATTGGATCTGACATGGTTGAAAACCCTCAGAGGTTAATTTTTAGCTCAAACGAACATTCTAGGAATAAGTTATAGGTGAAAAGTGAAACAGGAGAAGCCGCACGCTATTCCCATGCGACCACCCTGTAACATTACACCATTGAAGGGACAATCATGACTAGTGAATTAATTCTTATATCTCACTTGTCCTAAGTCAAATCGTACTCAAATTTGGTGAGCATGTTCGTCTAGTTCAGACGAGCGATTTGATATGTGGCACGCCCCTTGACGATGCCCGTGAAGAAAAGCTAAAGAGAAATTTTTGTTCCGTGAAGAAAGTATAGGAAATTCAACCGCATCATGCCTCGCTCGAGTGGCCAAATCATGCTGCTCGTGATCTCAATCGATGAGAGCATAAGGACTTGAGCCATCTCTAACCCAAACCCTGTACATGATTAACGGTTGGATTCTGCACACGAAGCCGACGAACAGACTGTAAATTCTGTCGCCAGAATCCTTAATTCCAGCAAAAATTTCAAACAAGCAAAATCTTCGTCCGCCCACAGAATTGGGCAATGTTTGGTGCCTCGTGATCGTAGTGGCATGCTCATTGTGATTCAGCAAAGTAAACACAGAAAAACATCAAGGAACGAACACACTATCGATCCAAAGTTTCAAGATCTACTCAAATTTCAAGTCACATGATCGTGCACCAAAAACAAGATCCATGGCTTGTAGTTGGTATCAAATCAATCGCCATGTCGAGCCCTACAAGAAAACAATCATCTTACGGTAAACTAGGCATCAGAATGTCCCCGGATCAGCCATGCAAGATCACACAAGTCCTTGGGCAACATAAGGACTGTTTTGGAATTCCATTACTTGTTAGAAAGGGGCAAATATGTCATTTTATAGGAATTAGGGTTACTTTTGATCATCCACCCATGTTTAGGGCACACTTCTATATATACGTACGATCATTGTATGCAAAAAAAAAAAAGAAGAGACAGAGGCATGCACACACAAGAGAGAGTTTTCACTTAATACAAGTTTTTCTTTCTTACCATTGTTGTGTCATCTTGAGAGAGGGAGTGAGGTGAGAGAAATGTTTGACCGGTACCCTTAGGTTTGAGGAAAACCTTCGCTCTCTTCATTTTCTTTTCTTCTCTCTCTCTCCTCTCTTCTCTCCTCCTTCTTCGTCTGAGTTCCTCGTAGGGGTCATGCACGGTAGTGGCAGTGCTGTGCATGCCTCTCCCTTGGTCTCACAGGGCGCGCATGGTGATGGCAGTGCCATGCGCTAGTCTCCTTCCCCTTCTACTCGCCTGTTCCTTCCTTTAGGTGAGGTCTGTAGATGGTGTTGCCCATCGCCGCCCATAGATGTAGCTTTGACGTTTCGGTAAAGAACCCAAACAGCAAGGTTTGTTGTCGCTTGCATATGTCTTTTTCTGTCGCGCGTCTAGTGTAAACGACGATACCTATTGTCGCCCACTAGGGGCTTTGGCAACACCTATCGCCGTCTATGACTCTCCTTCTCGTGCCCGGTGCTCGTTGTCATTCTCCTTGCGTCTCGCGCTTATCGTCATGCTATCTAGGAGAAACTATTGTCATGTGCCTTGTTAGGTGCGAGCGCCATCCAAGAGGGATGCGTCGTGTCCTTTCATTGCCCACCGCGATGCCCATTCAAATCCGGATTTCCCCTTTTCTTTGCTGACTCTTTCTTTCCTCTTCACCTCTTTCTCCTCTCACTTGACTGAGGGTTGACCTAGCCTATCATCGACACGTCGTCCTAGGTTTCGAGTAGTATTGCCACCGTGCTGGTCTTGAGAATCATGCCTGTCTTGCTACCACTCTGAGTCGATAATTTTTGGTTGTCATGATAGTCTCACCCCTACGTCAAGTTCTGTTCTCTTTTTTATTTTTTGCCGAACCTTGCACTTCATTTTTTGCCGAACCCTTAAGACAAGGTTGGGTCCCTTCGACCCACTTGGCTTACAAATTAACCATAGAAATGTTATGTAGAAAAAAAAGAGGATTACAGGCCAAAGGAGGTGATTCTGAGCCAGCTCAAGCAGCTGGGGGGCTTTCTTCGTGATCTAAGTGGGCACCCACACGAGCCATTACGAGTATGTCTTGAACTCACCTAAAATTCCTCTCTCATTGGTTGGTAGACCTGCCCTATCTCTCGAGCAAGGCTCTGAGAGTGCGATCTCAAATCCCACGTTCATCAGAAATCCGAGACACGTGCTGCCAGATCACCTAGATCCGGAGGGCGAGATATAGACACCTAACTAGCTTGGCAACTCCACTAGGGACTTACTACCCCTTAGTTAGTTCTCTCTTGTTTGATCAATTTCCTTTTTCCTTTTTGCACCTATTTTTTTGGCACCTGGGTTGTTGCACCTGTTCATCCGGGTCGGAGACTTCCTTATCCCTACACTTGTGGCTGTACTAGGGAAGCGAGTCACTTAAGCCTCCTTCCCTACTCTCCTTCTGAGTCAGGACTCGCGATCCGACTCCCAGGTTCTCACCTGGATTTGTGTGACAGGGACAGAAAGGTCCCTTTTTCCCCGTTTTCTCGCCCTGGTGGACTTTCCCCCAAGGCCTCTTGTATGGGTAGCACTCTTGCTGCCGCACACCCCGTTACTAGTAAATCTTCTGCCAGTCATACTTCTGAGGTATGCCAGAAGGTTGCCCCGTCGCTCCTGAGGTTCGCTGCAAACTACCATCGCTCTTGAGGTTCTCTGCAAGGCAACTCCTTGTGCTCCTTTACTATTTCGAGCCTCCACACCTAGAGGGTCGGTACACAGAGGCGGAGATCCTGAGGTGTTCACCCCTCGCACACACTCAAAGGCTCGTCGTCTATCCACTAGAGCCACACTCGGGGCAACCCTCATGTCGCCTTGAGCTCGCATCCAGAGCCACGAGCCAAACCTTTCATGCGTCATTCATTCGCTTTCCATAGCTCGGGGCAGCGCTAGCTCTATGCCACCTCAAGCACAGGAGGGTCGACCGTTCTGTCTTTCCTCCCGGCTCACACAGCTTCACCTTGTGAGAGACAAGCTCCGGCCTTGTCCCTCAAAAATACAAGCTCGTGGGTCTCAGCCTCCTCAGGTCGAACCCATTGACTGAGCTCGCACTAAACCCCAATTCACCTGAACGGCTACCCTAAAGGTGCACACGCACCATCATTGTAGGTCCCTCTTTGATCTAGACTTAGGCGGAGTCATGAACCAGCTTCTTCCTCTGCCGCTTCCCCAACACCAGACAAGCACCTCGATCCCTGGTACTCAAATGTCTTCCTTAAGAGTACCATCTTGAGCCACCTTGAGTCAACCGAACACCCGGGCCTCACAAACGAATTCGGGACACCGGCTTGATGTGAGATAGAGGCCCCCAGCTTCCAAGACAAGAACCCAAGCTGCCCTCCATCCTTGGGCCCCACTCTCTGCTCCATCTCATAGACATGGCCCTCGCTTGTTCGAAGAAAATGGGGTAGTCCATGTCTCAAGCTCGATTCTGGAATGAGGTCCATAGCCGCCTCAGGATCAAGTAGAAAAGAGGCCTACAGATCCTGACCAGGGAAACCTCCAAGGCGGTCGTGGTCACCACCCTTAATGACCTTTTGCCTTGTAATCCCTTCTTCCCTCTTCAATCTCCGGAGCCTGAGCAAGTCCAGGAGTATTATTCGGTGATCACAAACCAGACGTCACAGTTCCAAGACTGTTAGGAACTGATCCTCACAAGATCGGCATACAAAGCCCGAGTCCAATCGGCGCAAGCTGAGCCCCCTCAGACTAACTTGCCACGCACGACTCGCCAGCCTCGACAGTCCACTGCATCACCTGACTCTGACCTCCCCAAAGAAATGGTCAGTGTCATGGTGATCAATGACCCGAATGATGCTCAAGAGGAGCGGATGAACATGTTCAAGGAAATGATGCAAGCCATCCTCGGAAAGATGGAGCGCCTTGAGGCCTCCATGTCCCCTTCTTCATTTGATTCCCTGACTGGTGAGGACATAGCTCCTAAGCAGACTTCCCCTCTGGTCTCCCAAGACAGCTCCTCTTCTTTCGGGATCTCCCAAACCGATATAGATGCTATGGCTGCCCAGAGCCTCAAGAACAAGGTCTCGAGCATGCAAGAGAAGCTGCTACTCTATCAAAAGGCATATCCTTTGTACATTGACCAGGTGTCATTTCCCCCAAACTACCAAAAATGGAAACTCCCCCGGTTCAATGGTACCACGTCTCCTCACCATAATACGACCCACTTTCAAAGGAACATGAAAACCATCGAGCTCCTCACCTTGATGCAAGACCCTTGTGAGCCGGTTGACAAGTTCATCACTCAATGAAGAGAGTTGGTGACCTTTCATGACACTCCCATGATCGAGAAGGAAGCAGTCTAGACTTGCATAAGAAAGATCCTTCCCAAGATCTCCCTATATGTCGATGCATCCAATCCACCCTCCATGTCAGAGCTCATCTCAAAGGAAGTTCGTATCAAGGGATTGTTCAAGCACCACAGAGGCCCTCGTTAGCAATCCTTCGGAGCAAACTCTCGCTCCAGCAGTCGGTGCAATCAAAAGGCAGTGATCAACGCGGCTGTCACTGTGACTGGCACCAAAGGTGTGGCTTCCCAAACTCTCGACCTCTCTAAAGCACAGTCGCCTCAAACCTAGTGCAAGCAACAGTCTTACATTGTAATCCCACCACTTAGAAACAATAAGTGGAACGAATACTGGACCCAGTACCAAAATAAGGTTTACCCCTTTGGCACGGAATGGAACCTTACACTGCTCCAACTACTGTTAGAAAAGAACATGATCCAGCTGCCAGAGGTCACCACTATAGAGTCGTCGGGGAAAGAGTCGAATGTGAAGTACTGCGCCTATCATGGGAGGGTAGCCCACCCCACTCACAACTGCTACAAGCTCACCAAGAATATCGAGGCCCTTATCAATAAGGGCGAGATAAAGCTCGAAGAGTTGAAAAAGGCATTCAGGGCAGCTGAGGCGTCTCACATAGTCATGATCCGAAAGGATGATGGGGCACCTTCTATCCTTCGTGCATTTTTCTCTATAATGCTCGAAGAAAGGATTGCCAGCCCAAAGCCGACCGGGCAGCCCAAGTTCCTGCCTCTAAGGAGTGAGAACCTCTGCGGCACATACCACCAGATATGAGGTCATGACATCAGCGAGTGCACCGGCTTGCATAAACGCTTGGTAGAAAAGATGCAGCAGTGTCGGAGGTTCAGGGTGACCCTACGAGACACCCTTAGGTCCCTCTTCCACCTGTGTAAGAAGACCCCGGATGCAAGCCTAGCGAAATACTGAGCAAGGCCCTCTTTGAGGTAATGCTTCAGCACCCCCAAGTCAGCCAGACAACCTAAGCGTCTTGCCTAGGGCACAAAAAAACTCTGGTGCCCTCCAAGTGTGGGGTCACGAACTCAAGTAGTGTACTGTGTTCAAGGCTATAGTCACAGAGAAAGTCCAGCAAGGCCACATCGTCTATGCGGTTCTCTCAAGCATGTCCAAGCCCTCGCTCCAGTTCAAGAGGAAGCCTCGCTATAAGCCCCTCATGAGCATGCACTTGACCTTTCAAAGCCCTTGACCTCTCCGCCCTGAGAAGTATACCATTGGCGAAGTACGCTCAAATCCCTGAAGTGTGAGGCAGTCTACCAAGCTAGGGCCACTCACCAGTCTGATAGGGCAGTCCAAACACCCCCTCAAGGATTCTGAAGGAGATGGTGAGCACCTAAGTCAGACCACCGAAGGAATCATCTTCCTCAACCACTAGTCGAGGAAGAATTCCTAGGGGCCCCTTCCTCCGCTGCCGACCTTGCGGAACTTCATCCTAAGCGTAACTCGCCTCATCTTATTGTCCAACAAGGAAAACGACCCAGAGTTATCAATATCTCAGGACTTGGCCAAAATGTGTGACGACGTTAAAAGCACCCCACAATGGTCAAAGCCGAGGCATGACCTTAAATACCCTCTGCAAATGTACAACTCTGGTGACGACGTAAAAAGCTACCCGGAACATTCTAACTCTTCTTCTCCTTCCTCTTCCTTTATTCCTTCTATAGGTACAACTCGACGGTGCCCAGATTGTGACACTCTAAACAAAGAGTTAAGAGGAACCAGTCTCACCACGCTGCAGCAAGAATGCCTCAGAGATATGCTGACCCAGGTGGCAGGATTCTTGATAACTGTCAATGCCTTGGCAACACGGGCAAAAACCTAACAACCTTCGAGTTCTTGCTCTCACGAGGCCTTTCACATGATCCAAGTACATGAGGCATCGCCAAGCTCAGGGCAAGTACTGAGTGAGCTCAATCATGAGGTCATGGACCCCCCGCTTGAAGCAGACCCTTCAATCGCCTAGACCAGCCTGAGACCAATCCTCTTCCCCATTGTACCCCTTTTAGAGGCCGACATGTCAGGATCATGGGCGGCCACATTCGAGATCAGAGAAAACCCTTGTGAGTCCCCCAACGAGGAACTCCAGGAAGCTTTTGGAAGAGTGGGAAGAGGGCGGGAAGGCAATGGCTGATGAGCTTGAAGAGATCAACCTGGGGGATGACGCCGACCCAAGGTCAACCCTCATCTCCTCGAAAGAGAAAGAAAGCTATATCTCCCGCCTTCGAGCAAATCAAGATGTCTTCGCTTGGCATTATCATGAGATGCCCCCCAGATTGCGGTCCATCGCCTCGTTATTGAACCAACCATCAAACCCATGAAGCAGAAATCAAGAAGGTTTAGACCTGACCTCGATATGTAGATCGATGCTGAGGTGAGCAAGCTCAGCCAAGTTGGATTCATACATGAAGTCAAATACCCAAGATGGCTAGCGAATGTCGTCCCAATCAAGAAGAAGAATGGTCAAATCGGGGTCTGCATCGACTTTCGTGGCTTGAACACTTCTTGTCCCAAGGACTATTTCCCCTTGACATTCACCAAGATGCTGATTGGCTCCACGGCCTATTGCCAAATCTTCTCCTTTATGGACGGTTATTCTGGTTACAACCAAATCAGGATAGCTCCAGAAGATGAGGAGGCCACTGTGTTCTTTACTCCAAAAGGTGTCTTTTGCTATACTGTGATGCCTTTTGGGCTAAAGACTGCTGACACCACATACCAACAAGCCATGACAAGCATATTCAAGGACATGATTCATAAGGAGGTTGAGTGCTATGTGGATGACTTGGTGGTAAAGTCTAAAACAAAAGCCATTCACGTGCAAGACCTTAAAAATGTGTTTGGGTAGTTGCGGCATCACCAGCTCAAGATGAACCCCTTGAAATGTGCCTTCGGTGTACGCTTCAAAAAATTCTTAGGGTTTACTATGAAATACTATGGGCTGGAGATCGAGCCAGTCAAAATCAAGGCAATTCAAGACATGCCGCCGCCTACAACCCTCCATGAACTATGGTCTCTTCAAGGACAACTCGTCTACATTCAAATGTTCATTTCGAACCTTTCAGGGTGAAGCACTTTTCACACCTCTTGAAGATGGACACTCCCTTCATATGAGATGAAGCATGCCAAGCTGTGCTTGACGACATCAAGCAGTACTTGTTGAATCCACTAGTACTCTCTACGTCAGTGTTAGGAAGGCCTCTCATCCTATACATGACCACCCTCGATGAGTCATTCGGGGCTCTCCAGGCGCTGAACAATGATCGAGGGAATGATCAAGGGGAAGAGACAACGCTATATTATCTCAACTGCAGAATGCAAGGGGCAGAGAAGAATTACCCTCCCATCGAAAAAATGTGCCTATCCTTGATCTTTACGGTACATAAGCTCCGTCATTACTTGCATGGCCACGAGGTCAAGTTAATCTCCAAGGCAGACTCTTTCAAGTTCCTTATGACCCGACCATGCTCATTAGAGCGTTTGGCCAAGTGGGCACTATGGCATCACGTATGTACCACAAAAGGTAATTAAAGGTTAAGCCCTAGAAAACTTCCTTACGGCTCACAGAGTCCCTTCTAAATCTCCCATGTCAAGCGATCTCCCCAATGAAGAAGTTTTCTGTGCGACGCTAACTCAGCCGTGGGAGATGTACTTTGACGGAGTATTCCAGTCTGATAGAGGGGGCGCTGGAGTTGTATTCCTGACTCCCAATGGAGGAATAATTCCTCTATCCTTCTCACATAGAGAGGAATTTTCTCATAATGAAGCTGAGTATCAAGCCCTCATAAATAGACTGAAGATCATTCAAGAGCTAGAATTAGAGTAGCTAAATATCTTCAGCGACTCTGAGCTGGTCTTCCAGTAGCTAAAGGGGATTTATGACATAAGGAAGGATACTCTCAAGCCTTATCATGACACAACCAAAACTTACATGGCCCAGTTCGATGGCTTCTCGCTAAGTCCTATCCTTAGAAGGCTAAACTCGTAGGCTGATGCACTTTCAAAGCTCGGTGCCACCATCCACTTGTCTTCAATGGGGCCCACTCCAGCCTGAGCAACTGAATGGAGACACGTCGACATGAGAACCGAAGTTGACATAGATGATGAGAGGGATGTCTTCCCTGAGTGCCCGCCTTACCCATTCGGGGCACTTCTCGTGGCTAGGGATGTCATCAAGACAGAGCAAAAAATTTCCCACTGAAAAGAATCTAAGGCCAGGGAACAAGTAGAAGATTGGAGGGAGCCTATCATGGACTTCGTAAAACATGGAAGGTTGCCTCAAGATCGGGCGGAACGCAACGACGTATGACGGATGTCCACCAAGTACTCCCTTCTCGATGAAGATGTCCTCTTTCATTGGTCATTTGACAGAATCCTCCTCGAATGCGTCGATGCACAAGAGGCAAGCAAAATACTTGAAGTACACTCAGGCATCTATGGGCTGCATCAGTCCGGCCCCAAGCTTTACGAGCGCATATGCAAACTCAGCTATTACTTGCCTTCCATGGTAGTTGACACCAAAAACTACGTCAAAAGATGCCAAGTGTGCCAAATTCACTCAAGTCTCATTCATAAGCCCCTGGAGCTTCTCCACACAATAGTGACATGATGACCCTTTTCCCAGTGGGGCATGGACATTGTTGGACACATCGACCCTCCTTCTGCTTTGGTTCATGCCTTCATCCTGGCAGCAACAGACTACTTTCCAAATGGGTTGAGGTAATCCATCTTAGACAGTTTCCAGGGACCACTCTGGCTAACTTCGTGCGGCACCACATCATCTACCGGTTCAGGGTCTGGGACCAAATAATTTCAGATAATGGTCCTCAGTTTAGGAGCCAGCATGTGGATCGCCTAGTCAACCATCTGATTTGAGTGGTAGTACTCGATTATGTACTACCAAACTATAGCGGAGTTCTAGTTGCACAAACTTAAATTGCAAAGTCCGTTTCACAGAACTATATGAACTTATACTATAGCAGAGGTCTAGTTGCACGACCTTAAACTGTAAAGTCCTTGCCACATGACTCAAAACTATATGACCACGGTCCGAACTATATGACCTTAAACTATATTGGAGGTCTAGTTGCATGACCTTGAATTGCAAAGTCCTTGTCACATGACTTTAAACTTACGACCATGATCCAGATGTGTGACCTTAAACCATAGTGCGCATTCTAACCACATGATGATAAAAGGCTTAACACCATGGTCCAAACTTCATCACCCTAAACTGTAGCAGAGGTTTAGTTGCATGACAACAAATTACATGGTCCTAGCTGTATGACTTTAAACTGCATAGCCATGGTCCGAGCTACAAGACCCTAAAACTATAATGCGCAGTACTCATAACTCCAACTAGCCCTTAGCGGAGTTAGATGTATGCAAGGGTCGTACTCACCCCGTCATCTTCAGAGAGTTAAGGCCATTCTTACCCCTTCGTCCTCTGGCCTGTCAGAGTTTCATGGGCGTCGATATTCATTATCCCCGTGGAGTCACATTGACCCTCCTAATCCCCAGTGAAGCCTCTCCAATTTACTACTCCTCGTAGGGTCACCACCTTCATCTACACCTCTTTGCCTGTGTATAGCCTTAACTATTTTTATCCCAAGGGAGACAGATTGCTATCCACATACCTACCCCCCATGTAGCCCTACTGACATGACAATCTGTACTCGGTCCATGTTGCATGACCCTAAACTACATAGCCATGGTCCAAACTATATGACCTTAAACTATAGCGGAGGTTTAGTTGAACTACCTTAAACTGTACGGTCCTGGTTACATGACCGAAACCAGCATAACCACAATCCAAGCTATATGACCGTAAACCATAATGCACGTCCTAGCCGCCGAACGTTAAACTGCTTTGCCCAGGTTTGGGATGTGTGACCTTAAAAAATGCCCCCCCCTTTCATGTACATCTTCGTGCACGCTTTACCTAACCGACTCATTTGTATGCACGTACCCTCTTCTTCTCCCCAGTGAGCCCACTTAGTTGCACACATCCTTTACATGCATCTCAATGCACGTCTTCCCTAGCTGGCCCATTCGTGTGTGTGGGCCACCTTCACCATATTTCATCATCCCCCAGTGAGTCTTACCCATGCTCACCAAACGGAAGGCAATCTTAGCAGCCATATTCGCCGTCAGCTAGTGGGTCACCATCTTTCACCTACCATCCAATCAACTCTTCACAAGCAACTTCATGTCATCCTCTCAAGTGAGTCAAATTCATCATCAGACTCACTATATCGCCTCTACAGACTGACATTCCTTACCGCTATGGTCCAGCTGTATGACCTTAAACTATAGTGCATGTTCTGGCTGAATGACGTTAAAAGGCTTTGCACAGGTCTTGAAGGCACAACCCTAAAACACGCCTTCACAAAAAAAAGGGGCATGGTGTACCCCTGGATAAGGGAATGCTGTGAGGAAAATTGATTGATGGGCATGGTCATGAAACCATGAGTAAACGAGTTCTGTGGAAAAAAAAACCCAAACACGGTGAAACACTTAAGAGGGTACTGTGAGCAAAAATGGATGAAAAGGGTGGACATGGCAACAAATTCATGGGTAAAAGTGGTCAAAAATTGTAGAAGTTGGTGAAAATTGTCCTCACAGTGCCACTTCCCAAGTTCAAGTGAAAACTGGTGAAAGGGCGCTTGAACCGACAAGGTAGGTTGACACACTTCCGCAGCCTCAGCTGACTCCCCAATTTCATGGCTCATTAGGGAGTGAGAGCACATAATATCTTCCCAGTTTCGTGGCTCATCAAGGTGTGAGAGCACATAAGATCTCCGCAGTTCCATAGCTCATCAAAGAGTGAGACCCTCATAAGATCTCCCTGGTTTCATGTCTCATCAGGGAGTGAGAGCACATAAGATCTCCCCGGTTTTATGGCTCATCAGGGAGCCAGATTCCCATAAGATCTCCTCGATTTCATGGCTCATCAGGGAGTGAGAGCACATAAGATCTCCCTAATTTCATGGCTCATCAGAGAGTGATAGCACATAAGATCTCCTCAGTTTCATGGCTCATCAGGGACTGAGAGCACATAAGATCTCCTCAATTTCATGGCTCATCAAGGAGTGAGAGCACATAAGATCTTCTTAGTTTCATAGCTAATTAGGGAGTGAGAGCCTCATAAGATCCCCCCGGTTTCATGGCTCATCAAGGAGTGAGAGCAACATAAGATCTCCCCAGTTTCATGGCTGATCAGGGAGTGAAAGCCTCATAAGAACTCTTCTATTTCGTGGCTCATCAGGGAGTGAGAGCCGCATAAGATTGCCCCAGTTTCATGGCTCATCAGGGAGTGAGAGTCGCATAAGATCTTTCCAGTTTTATGGCTCATCAGGGAGGGAGAGCAACATAAGATCTTCCCAGTTCAACAACAACAAGAGTCCTTGAGGGTGAGGATGATGACCAAAAGATCCCTCTGAAAATTCTAAGAGCCATCGCGAAGGCATGAAATTGACGAAGCCAGGGTCTAATCTGCCACAGGCTTCAGGGTAGTCTTCGCCAAACCCTCAAACCTACATGGGACCAGACTTTCAGGTTGGATCAAAAGCCCCCAACTAGACCCCACAAGACGAGACCTACATGAGATACCTTGAGCATTAAAATTCAACCTGGTGTAGCAGCAAACAACGTTGATTGAAGGTTCATAGCATTTGGCCTTTAAAAAAGGCCTGGTCCTGTATGAGGAGGTCTTGACAAAGGCCTCATGCTCTAGAACCACAGATTGTCCCTTGAGGGTCTGGACTTTGACAGAGATCCCTCAAACTTCCCGAATGATTACACTTCTTGATCTTCTCAAAGCACAACATTCGGCAGGGCATGTTGTTCGAAGGTTATTTTCATCAACATGGAGCCCCCGCTCAATAAAGGCCTAGCAAGTAGTGCAATTCCGACAGTCTCAGAACAACCTCAGAAATAGCCAAGATCTTCATAAGGTCTCTGAAGAATCTCTTATCAGGTTTCCTGACATTTTGACATGTCTGAGGCAGTGTAAACTGAGAATAGTTCTGGCAGAATTGGCCTTTAGCACCGTGAAACAGACCCCACTAACTAGAGCAACTTAT
This sequence comes from Amborella trichopoda, assembly GCF_000471905.2. The sequence continues at coordinate 3,220,666 of NW_006499799.1, forward strand.
TCAGCATCTCAAAATTCTCTGGGACCACCACCATTGGATCCATCATAGTTAAAAACCCCCAAAGGTCAAGTTTTAGCTCAAAGGGACATTCCAGGAATAGTTATAGGCAAAAGAGTGGAATAAGAAAATCCGCACGCTATTCCCATGCTACTACCCTGTAACACTACACCATTCAAGGGTCAGTCATGACCAATGAATTTTGACACTCATATCTCACTCTTCATAAGTCGGATCATGCTCAAATTTGGTGAGCATGTTCTTCTAGTCAAGACGAGCGATTCAATATGTGGCATGGCCCGTGATGATACCCGAGCACAAAGAAAAGCTAGATAGAAGTTGCTGATCCGTAAAGAAAGTGTAGCAAATTCAGTAGAGTTGTGCCTCGCTCGAGTGGCCAAATCATGCTAGTCACGAGCTCGATCTATACGAGACTAATTCCATTGTGGGCATAAGGTCTCAGGCCATCTCTAACCTGCACCCCGTACGTGATTAACGGTCAGATTCTGCACACAAATTCGATGAACAGACTGCAAATTCTGTCATTGGTCCTTAATTCCGGCCAAAATTCCAGACTTGCAAAATCTTCATTCGGTCACATAATCGTGCTTTGTTTGGTGCCCGTGATCGTAGAGGCATGTTCAGCATGATTCAGCAAAAAAAATACAGAAAAGAATCATGGAATGAAGACACTATCGATCCAAAGTATCAAGATCTACTCAAATTTCAAGTCCCATGATCGTCTACCAAAAACACGATCGACGGCTCGAAGTTGGTATCAAATCGATCACCATGCCGAGCCCTAAAAGAAAACAGTCTTCTTACAATCAAGAAGTCATCATGCCGAGCCCTAAAAGAAAACAATCATCTTACAATCAAGATCACACAAGTCTGAGGGCAACACAGGGACTATTTTGGAATTCTACAACATGCTAAGAAGGGGTAAATATGTCATTTTGTATCCTATTTTATAATTTATTTTAATTCAATTTAATCATAATTTCTAGCAATTAGGGTTATTTTTAATCATCCACCCATGTTTGGGGCACACTTCTATATATACGTACCATCATTGTATGCAAAAAAAAGAAGAGATAGAGGCATACACACACAAGAGAGAGTTTTCACTTAATACAAATTTCTCTTTCTTACCATTGTTGCGTCATGCTTGAGACAGGGGGTGAGGTGAGAGAAACTTTTGATCGGTACCCCTAGGTTTGAGGTAAACGTTCTCTCTTTTCTTTTTCTTTTATTCTTCTCTCTCTTCTCCCCTCTCTTCTCCTTCTTCTTCTTCTGAGTTCTTCATAGGGGTCATCCACGGTAGTGACAGTGTCGTGCATGCCTCTCCCTTGGTCTCGCAGGGCGCGCATGGCGAGGGTAATGCCATGCAGGAGTCTTCTTCCCCTTTTACTCATTTGTTCCTTCCTTCAAGTGAGGTCTGTAGACTACGTTGCCCATCGTCGCCTACAAATGTGGCTTTGACGTCTTGGTGAAGAACCCAGATGGCAAGGTTTGTTGCCACCTGCAAGGGTCTCTCTCTGTTGTGCGTCTAGTGTACACGATAATACCTATTGCTGCCCGCTAGGGGCTTTCACAACACCTATTTCCATCCGAGAGCCTCCTTTGCGTGCCTGGTGCTCGTCTCCGCTCTCCCTGTGTCCTGCACCTATCATTGTGTTACCTAGGAGAACCTATCGTCGTGTGCCTTGTCAAGAGCTAGCTCCGTCCACAAGGGATGCACCGTCTCCTTACATTGCCCACTGCGATGCCTATGGATGTCCGAATTTCCCAATTTCATTGTTGTCTCGTTCTTTCCTCTTCACCTTTTTCTCCTCTCACTTGACTGAGGGTAGGCCTAACCTATCACTAACGCATCATCTTCGGTTTCGAGTAGTATTGCCACTGTGCTGGTCTTGAGAACCATGGCTGTCTTACTACCACTCTGAGTCTGTAATTTCTGATTGTCATGCTAGTCTCACCCCTATGTCAAGCTCTCTTCTCTTTTCTATCATTTGCCGAACCTTGCACTTCATCGCCTTTTCATGTGAATGTGAATTGCCCTAAGAGAAGGGTGGGTCCCTTCGACCCACTTGTCATACAAATTAACCATAGAATTTTTTTGTAAAAAAACAAGAGGATTACAAGTCAAGGGAGGCGATCCCGATCTAGCTCAAGCAGATGAGGGGCTTTCTTCGTGATCTAAGTGGTGCCCACACTAGCCAGCCTGAGTAAGTCTCGAACTCACGAAAAATTCTTCTCATTAGTTGGTATACCTGCTCTTGCCCTCGAGCAAGGCTCCGAGAGAGCGATCTCAAATCTCGGGTTCACCAGAAACCCGAGACATGTGCCCCCAGATCACCTAGATCCGGAGGGCGAGATCGAGGCACCTAACCAATGACTCTAGCATGGATGATTGTAGAACACACAACAATAATAGGGCGCTAGCATGGGCATTAGTAACATTGACACACATGATAATAACAAGGTGCTAGCATGGGTGTTAGTAACTAGTTAGGTGCCACGATCTCACCCTTCGGATTTGGATGATCTAGTGGCACTCATCTCGAGCCTTGAAGGGAACCCGAGACTTGTGATTTCTCTTTCGAGAACCTTGCTCAAGAACAAGGGCAGGAATATCAAATTGTGAGAGGAATTTAGGGGGGGTTCGGGACTTATTCGAGCAATCTCGCACCGACGCCCTCCTAGATCATGAAGAAATCCTTTTGATCTGAGAGTTATCTGCCTCGTAATGGGTGATGCTCTTGAGATTTGCACCATGTGGCAAGCTTCCTGAGAGTAGAAACTTTACCCTCTTGATTCTCTCTGTGACTGCTCAAAGTGAGCCTCGAGGGGCCATTGGGGTTTGTTTGGCTTCGACGTTTTATGCTTCTTTGAAGAAGGTGGCTCTACCTTGACTTTAGCTGTCAGGGCATCAGCAACTATTAGGAATGATGCTGCCCGTGCCAGGCTCTTTCTCAATCATTTCCATTGGGTATAGCTTATGTTGATCCCTTCGAATTCTCTCTCGTGAGCCTCAAAGTCCGGACATTTCAAGGTTGTACTTGCACGAGGCATAGGAGAAGAGAGATGAGAAGTAGAAGAAGAAGAAGGAGAAGGGACAGAAAGTGAGCAACTTTTAAGGTCATTCCCCTCATCGGATTGATATAAGCGGATTTTTACATCATCACCAGGGTTGGACGTGTGCAATGAGTCTTTTAGGTCTTTCCCTTGCTTAAACCATTAGGGAGTGCTTTTAACATCGTCACCCACACTGGACGTGCTCTGAGTGGAAAATGGCTTAAGGACGTCCTCTTGATGTGAAGGAAGGAGGATCGTGTTAAGGATAAAATCCAATAAGGTTGGCAGTGGGGGAAGAGGCCTAAGAAATTCTTGATCGACTGGCGGTTGAACCGTCATGTTTCTCCAGCTAGCAGAACTTGGTGCCCGTCTCCTTCTGGTTTTATGAGGTGGTGTTTGATTCGTCTCGCTAGGCTTGTGAACATCCTTAGCTTGGTGAACTGCTTCTCGCCTGAAGGACTTGAGTCTGCTTTGCCTGTGGTGGACTATCCGTGGATGGGAAGTCAAGGGTTAAGCAGAGTCTGAATCATTGTTAGGAAGGTCTTGTGTTGGGAGGTCCTCCTCTTGCATTGATGGATCAGTGGCTTGGGGATCACTTACTGGAACGTCATAAAACTCCTGACATAACCACATTTTCTTTGCAAATATGTCATGGAAATTGTTGCATTCCCATAGGCAATGATCTCTTATCTAGTGATTTATAAGCTGCAACAAGGTGTAAAGGCATAAATTTTTGAGAAT
>NW_006499799.1:3249973-3266565 GCF_000471905.2 Amborella trichopoda
TACGCGGGCAACCGAAGGTAGACAAGAGCTGCTGCGCCAACAAAAGTAAAGTACTTGCACCACAGCGGCCTCTTCTTCACTGTCCACACACTAATATTCGCCAGGTAATTGGCCTAAGCAGTCAAGGTCTGACGACTTAGCTTGTCAAGATGTGTTTACTACCTTGATAATGTATCAAATATCGCTCAAATTGACCAAGAAAAGGTACGAATACAAGAAAGAATACAAAGAAATATACACTCGCTATCTGCCCTATCAGTATATAAGGATCTTCAACTGCTTGCTGTCCAATCCATACCAAAATAATACAATCTGCAACTAATAACCAAAACAGTTTTTTATATATAGGTCTAAAGGTAGAGCTTCTTGTTTGTGATGTATTGATAAAAGGCAAAGCAAGAAGGCATACAAAGACTAAAGCAATAGCTGCAACCCCACCTAATTTGTTTGGGATACTGCGTTTTATAGCATAAACCCATAAAAAGTACCATTCTGGAACAATATGAGCAGGGGTTGACATTGGGTTGGCCGGTATATAATTGTCAGGATGACCTAATGCATTTGGATAGAAATAAACAAATATCGAGAAAAATATAGCAAGACCCAACCCACTAAATCTTTAAGGTAGAAATAAGGAGAAAAAGGAATTTTGTCTACCGAAGAATTAGTTCCCAATGGGTTGTTGGACCCGTATTGGTGTAGAGCCGCGATGTGTACAATACTGCTCCCTGCTATCAAAAAAGGTAAAAGGTAATGCAAGCTATAAAATCGGTTGAGTGTGGCATTGTCTACTGAGAAACCGCCCCACAACCATGTAACAACACTGTCTCCTACCACAGGTATTGCACTAGCTAAACTTGTAATAACAGTAGCGCCCCAGAAACTCATTTGCTAATCTCTGCATCCTGCTGTGCTTGTGTTGCGATTGAAGGCTCAATTTGGGGGCAACGGTCCTTAGTCCCTTGAACATGGCGTCAAGATTTCCTTGCGAGCTTCGGTGACTATGCCTTTGTGAACCATTATAACGAAGATGGCGTGAAGGATACCAGGGGCTTCATCTTCTTCTTGAATGACTACTACATCGGAGGCTTCTGCTGCCTTGATGGCCTTCTTTATGTCTTCTAGCTTTATTTGACTCTTCTGAATCAGGGCCTTGATAATATCTTTTAGGGTGTAGCAGTCATCTATTGGATGATTGATCCTTCTATGATAAGCATAATAATTCGCCTGAGTGTCAAGGCTAGCTTGCTCAGGGAACTTGGCTTCTAGAAGCTGAATCATATTTTGTTGCAATAATAACCGGAATAATGCAGGGACCCATTCCTTCTCAAAGGGTTAGACCTTGTTTTGATGCCTAGTGAAATAATAATCTCGATTAAGATTCACCGGCGGGGGAACTCGATTGTATAGTTGTTGTTGCTTGCCTGCCTGAGACGTTGTCTTTGTTGTGCTCACCCCTATGGAGAGGTCCAAAGTTTGGGAGGGAGCCTTCTTTGGATCAGTGACCGTGACGACTGCACTTTTTGCTCCTTTCTATTGGCTGCCCTGTGTGTTGTTCCGAGAGCTACCATTGCCCCGATTGTTCCCAGAGCTTGCAGGCTATTGTCATGACCCGCCGTGGTGGCGTGATAGACTTTCTATGCAGTCTGATTTAGAGATTAACTCTGACATGGAAGTTGGATTAGAGGCCTCAACTTGTAAAGCAATTTCAGGTCATATGTTGCGCACACAAGTTTGGACTGCTTCCTTCTCAGGCATAGGATTGGGATGGCGAGCGGCCAAATTTCTCCGTCTTAATATGAACTGGTCCACAGGCTCATCGGGATCTTGAGTCAGGGTGACAAGCTCAATATTTTGGACCTCTCTCTCAACCTCATAGAAGCGCTGATAGAACAATGTCTCCATCTCTTCCCATGTATGTACTGAGTTTGGAGGGAGTCGAGCATACCATTGAAAAGTTGGGCCGTCAAGGGTTTCAACAAATTGACGAAGAAGGAGTCTCCCATCAGCGATTGTTTCTCGCCACGCTGCTTGGAAGTGGGCAATATGCTGGTATGGGGACATGGTTCTGTTGAATAGAGGAAACTTCCCTTTCTTGTAATACGAGGGAAACGGGATCTGGTCGATATATGAAGGATATAGCATTTGATAAGGCGTCGCACCCTGTATCCCCAAGATTTGTCTGTTCTTTAGGCTATGGGTCACCATAGCATCAATGTCTGCCTAAGAGACAGGGTGAGGGACAAAATTGTCCTGTGAGGGAGAGGGTGGGGACTACCTTGGAGGTGCACCATCTAAGTGATGGGAACTGACCTCATGGTTAGCTGATTGGCGTTTGGTGTCTATAAGATTGATCTTTTCCATCATAGCGCGCACCATATCTTCGAATTTGTTCATGTGCTCTTCCTATGCGTCGTCAGGCTCTCTTACGACAATTATGTTGACTGTTTCTCTATGGAGGTCAGCGTCAGTTACAGTTGAGTGCTTACGAACTTGACGGGTTGCACGTAGTCGATGGGTCAGTAGAGGCCAGCGTGCCCGGACTGGACTCAAGTTTTATGTCGATCGTGTGAGGATCGGTTCTTGAGGGTGCTGGGACTGTGGCTGCTGAGTGGCTAAGTCATCTTCTACGACACTAACCATAGTGCAGGGCTCATGGTCTTCTTCTTCAGGCTTCATCATCTGAAGAGGTTAAAAGGAATTCAAGTGGCGAGGGTTATCAGAGTTGGTTGCCTCGACTACCTTGATCACTTCCTCAGTCAAAATTTGCAGACCTCTATCATGCTTAGCTTTGAGGCTTTGATGGACCTCGCGTTAAAACTATGATCGAGACTGTGGCTGGTTAGCTCTTCTTGCATTAGTGACTGCTGTCTCCATCAGGTGTGGCAAAGGATGAGGACCAGGGACTGACGTCATCTTCGAACGAGGAGGATGACGAAATCGTTCTTCCATCAGTTCATTGCCCCGAGCTCTCAAGTGGACTTCAGAGACATGACCAAAATGACGAGGCTGGTTCACGATGGTACTCTTGGGGAAGGTTTTCGATTACCAAGGCTAAAGATGTTTTCTCGAAGAAGTAGGAGTAGGCAGGAGCAAGGTTGACTCATGAGGATGTATGAGTCGAGGGCGAGGAGATGTCTATGCCTGCGACAAGGATCACGGGGGAGCTGAGGGTCAGCCCGGGCTCGAGCAAGTGATCTAGCCTTAAGAGGTCGAGAATTGCGAGCAGGTGTCTATAAGAGAATAGGTGGAGACTTGCCCCTTACAAGGTGCACTTGTGTGTGCTAAGTAGGAGGACAAGGAGGTTGTCCCCTTTGTACTCAGGTTAGCGTAATGATGACATTGCACCGAGTGGTGGCATACATATGAGTAGCATGTTCAGGACCTGGCCTTGGGAGGTCTGATTCTGGACACGGACTCGAGGTAACATAAGAGTTGCCCCAAGGTGTGGCTCAGGTTGGTGACCCACGAGCCTTATGGTGTGTGTGAGACATGGAGGCAACAGGGCCTCTGCCTCTATGTGTCGAGCCTATAGGAATAGGGACTCATGGGGGTGCAGGAATGTGGGGGGAAGCCTTGTGGCGACCCACAAAAGCAATGGAAAATTGCTTGCCTTCAGTAGAGAGGGACTGGGCAGCCTTTCGGCATACCTTGGCAGTACGACCGATAAGTGACTTTCCTGTGGCTGGGTGCCAGCTGTGTGTGACGACATATGTGCTGCCAATGCAGGGTGCCTTGGTGAAGGTTCCAACAGAGCGAGGAGATGCAGAGTGAGGGACCTTCAAGGCCCTCCTCATACCGATCTAGGTTAAGACCTGAGAGGTAGACAAGTGGTCTTCGCTCAAAAAGATGGTTGGGAATGAAGTTGAAGGAGCTTGTTCCCTAGGGACACTCACGATTGAGGGGATGAGAAAATACCCAATCCGAATGAATGGGTCATAAAACTCGCAAGCCATAAGTGATGTGTGAATACATAAAATAAAACGCAGAAACTAGCTAAACAAGTATGATCCAACTATTGGGTAGTAAGTCCCCAGTGGAGTCGCCTTACTGGTTAGGTGCCTCGATCTCACCTTCCAGTTCTGGATGATCGGGTGGCATGCATCTTGGGTTTCAGGGGAGACCTAGGACTTTTGAGATCACTATCTCGGGAACCTTGTTCGAAAACAAGGGCAGGTATTACCAACAGATGAGAGAGGAATTTAAGGTGGGTTCGGGACTTACTCGGTCTGGCTCACGTGGGCACCCTCTTAGATCACGAAGAAAGCCTCCCAGTCATAAAACTAGTTCGGTATCGCCTCCCTTGGCTTGTATTCTCCTTTTTTTTGCAATCACACATATATAGAATATGCATGGCAACACTTTGAAGAGGGAACACGCTTGGCAGCATGGGTGACACTGGGAGTCGAAACGCGCACGACAAAAAAATACGCACGGCAGCACTTTGAAGGGGAAACGTGCTTGGTAGCATGGGTGAGGGGCACGCTCAGCGGTATGCAAGCAGCGATGCGCTCGGCGGCATGCTCTAGGTGGTCTGGATAGAAAGACTCGCGCGACGACCTTTCAACGCGATACATACGATGGCACTATCTTAAGAGACACACACGACATTATGGAAAGTCGTGCCAGTAAGAATGTGCAAACAGCGGTGAGGTACTGGATCATGTGCAGTTCTAGCAGCAGTCGAAGCAGTGCAAGAGTCCACTCCTTGTCGAAGTGGTAAACCTTATTTTAGTGCTGGATCAAGAAGTCACTTCGACTAGCATTTTTAGGAGGTAAGACCTGATTGTAGGACTGTTGTTTGCTCCCGGCCTGAGGGATTTGTACCTCGGAGGTCTCCAAGGTTTGAGGGACAACATTCTTTATGTTAGTCATCACCGCCTTTTGCTGGTTGCCCCGACAGTTGGAGCGAGAATTTTCACCAGAGGGTTGCTGACGAGATCCTCCATGGTTCTTGGACAGAACCTCTATACGAACTATTTTAGAGATGAGCTCTGAAATGGAGGGCGAATTGGAGGCCTCGACATGCAGGGCAATCTCGGGAAGCATGTTCCGTTCACAGGTCTTGACAACTTCTTTTTCGGTCATGGGGGTCGCATGAAAGGTTGTCAGCTCTCTCTATCGAGTGATGAACTTGTCAACCGGCTCACCAGGGTCTTGAGTCAGAGTAAGGAGCTCGATAGTCTCTACGTTCCATTAGACTTTGTATAAGCGCTTGTAGAATAACTGCTCCATTTTCTGTCAAGTGTGCACCGATTTGAAGGTAGTCGAGCATACCACTGGAGGGCTAGCCCTTCGCGAGTCTCGACGAACTGACAGAGGAGGAGTTGCCCGTCAGTCGCTATCTCTTGACAGGTCCCTTGAAAGTGGGCGGTACGCTGGTGAGGAGAAGTAGTACCATTAAACAGGGGGAGTTTCCCTTTTTGATAGTTTGGGGGAAATGATACCAGATTAATGTATGAAGGGTACGAATTTTAGTAGAGCGACACCTCTTGCATGCTTGGGACCTTTTTCTTGAGGCTATGAGCGACCATGGCATCTATATTGGTCTTGGAAACCCCTCGAGAGGCAAAGTTGTCTTGAGAAACAGGTGGGAGAACTGTGTCCTCATCGGTCGGGGAATCGGTCTCATGGTGAGAAGAAGGGGACCTGGAGGCTTCTAGGCGTTCTGTCTTCTCGAGGATGGATTGCACCATTACCTCAAATTGGTTCATCCACTCTTCTTGGGCATCATTTGGATCATTGATCACCATGACACTGACCGTCTCTTCTGGAAGGTCAGAGTCAGGTGACGCAGTGGACTGCCGAGGCTGGCGAGTCGTGCGAGGCAAGTCTGTTTTGCAAAGGTTCGGCATGCCCCAACGGGACTCGAGCCTTGTATGCCGATCTCTTGAGGATCGTTTCTTGACGGTCTTGGGACCATGGCAGCTTGGTAGTAATGACCGAGCAATACTCTTGAACTCGCTTAGGTTCTTGAGTTTGGAGAGAGAAAAAGGGATTACGAGACAGGAGGTCTCTGAGAGTGGTGACCTCAGCTACCTTGGAGGCCTCTCTTGTTAGGATTTGCTGGCCTCTCTTTTGCTTAATCCTGAGGCCACTGTGGACTTCACCTCAAAACTGGGCCTGAGGTTTAGACTGTTCCTCTTTTCTTGAACATTCGAGGGCTGTGTCTATTAATTGGAGTAGGGAGTGGGGCCCACGGAAAGAAGGCCACCTGGGTTTCGGCTTCGGAGGCTGGAGGCTTCTGTCAGACATCAGGCCGCTGCTCCGAGTCCCTTTGTGAGTCCTGGATGCGCGGCTGACCTAAGGCTGACTCAAGATGGTACTCTTAAGAAAAACCTTTGAGTATCAGGTCTCGAGGTGTTTACTCAGTTAAGGGAGAGCAGCATAAGAAGGAGTTGGTTCATGACTCCGCCTGAGTCAGGAGCTAGGAGGAACCTACAAAGTGGGTGCATGTGCACCTTTACGGTTAGCAGTCCAAGTGACTTGGGACTCAGCCCAGGCTCGGTCAATGAGTTTGACCTTGGAAGGTCAAGACCTACGAGCTTGTGTCTGTGAGGGATGGGGTAGGAACCTATCTCTCACAAGGTGAAGCTGTGTGTGATGAGAGGGAGGACGAAGCGATCGACCCTCTGGTGCCCGAGCTGATACAGAACTGGTGCTGCCCCGAGCTGTGGGATGCATGGAGCGTGTAAGGTTCGGCCCAAGAAGGCCTAGCCTTGAATGTGAGTTCAAGGTAGCATGAAAGTTGCCTCGAGGTGTGGCTCTAGAGGATGAACCATGAGTCCTTAGGTGTGTGCTTGGGGTGGAGACCTTGGGATCTCCGCCTTTGTTGGCCGAGCCTCCAAGTGTAGAGGTTTGGTGTAGTATAGAAGTTCGGGGGGTAGCCTTGCGGCATCCCTACAAATCAATGGCAGCTTGATTGCCTCTCATGAGATAGGCGTACCTCAACATTATGACTGATAAGAGATTTGCCAGTAGCAGAGTGGGTGCTGTGTGTGGTAGCAGATGTGCTACCAATGTAAGGGGCCTTAGTGGAGGGTCCATCAAGGCGAGAAAGCACGGAGGCAGGGACCCTTAAGTCCCCTCTCGCACCAAACAAAGAGAGAACCTAGGAACCGGACTGTGAGTCTTGACTCAGAAGGAGTGTAGGGAGGGAAGCTTGAGCAGCTCGCTTTCTTAGGACAATCATGAATGCAATGATAAGAAAGTCCCTGACTCGGATGAAAGGATGGAATAACCCAGGTGCCATAGAAAGTAGTGCAAAAAGTAAAAGAAGATAGTGATCAAACAAGAGCGAACTGACAAAGGGGTAATTAGTCCCAAGTGGAGGCTCCCAGCTGGTTAGGTGCTTCGATCTTTCCTCCCTGGGTCTATTTGATTGCGTGATAATGTCTAGGGTTCAAAAAACCTGGGACTTGAGATCGTTCTCTCAGGAACCTTTTTTAATAACAAGGGCAGGTATCTAACAAATGAGAGAGGAATTTTGGATGTGAGGTGGGGACCACCCTCACCTGAGTCCATGACTTACTCGGGCTGACTCATGTGGTCGCCCTCTTAGTTCACGACGGAAAGCCCCCCAGCTGCTTTAGCTAGTTCAGAATCGCCTCCCTTGATCTACGATGTACTTATTTTTCTACACACCACTACTATGGTTAATTTGCAAGATAAGTGGGCCGAAGGGCCCATCCCTGTCTTAAGGAAATGCACATTCGTGTGGCTAAGAATGTGAGGGGTTAGAGTGATAAAGTGGAAGGTCGAACAAAAGTCGAAGAGAGAAGAAAACTTAATGAAGGGATGAGACTAGCTTAATAACCGAATAGTGACCTACTCGGAGTAATCGCAAGATGGGCATGGTACTTAAGACCAGCGCAATGACAATACTACTCGGATCCGAGGCCGATATAGCGGTGCCAGGCTAGGTCACCCTTGATCACGTGAGAACAAAAGGAGAAGGAGGCTCACGCATGTCACTGCCACCCCCATACGTGACCTGTGAGACCACATGAGAGGCATGCACGACATTGCCACTGCCCTGCATGGCCCTTGAGGGGAACTCAGATGGAGAAGAGGAAGAAGAAGGAGAGGAAGAGAGAGAAGAAAAAAGAAAAAGAAGAGAGAAGATTTACCTTGAGCTTAGGGATACCGGTCCTATAGTTTCTCTCTCCTTACTCTCTCTCCCAACATGACCTAACAATGAGAAGAAAGAGAAAACTCTATTAAGTAAAAACTCTCTCTTTTGTGAAGAGTTCAAGCCCTTTTGCATATAATAATGGTACAGTATATATAGAATTTCTCCCAAACATTGGTGGATGATCAAAAGTAACTCTAATTGTTTGAAATTAAGATTAAAATGAATTAAAAGAAATTAGAAAATAGGGTGAAAAATGACATATTTTCCCCTTCCTAACAAGCTGTGGAATTCAAGAATAGTTCTTGTGTTGCCTCAGAACGTGCATGATTTTTTGTAGATGATTCGGAGCCATTCTTATGCCCGGTTCATCGAGACATGATTGTTTTCTTGTAGGGCTGGGCATGGCGATCGATTTGATACCAACTTCTAGCCATGGATCATCTTTTTAGGGCACGATCATGTGACTTGAAATTTGAATGAATCTTGAAAGTTTTGATCAATTGTGTACTCATTCTTTGATGTTTTTCTGTGATTTCTTCATTGAATCACACTGAGCATACCATCAGGATTGCGGGGCAACAAACACAACTCGATTCTGTGCACGAATGAAGATTTTGTAACTTTAGAATTTTGGTCGAAATCTAGAAATCCGGTGATGGAATTTGTAGTCACTTCGTCGGCTTCATGTGTAGAATCCGACCATTCATCATGTACGAGGTTCGGGTCAGAGATAACTTGAGACCTTACGCATGTGATGGAATTGGCTTTGCATTGATCAAGCTCGCGAGTGGCTTGATTAAGCCTCTCGAGTGAGGCACGATGCTGCTGATATTCTCGCACTTTCTTTAAGGATCAGCAACTTCTCTCTAGCTTTTCTACGTGCTTAGGTGTTATCGCGAGGCGTCCAAATATCGAAACACTCATCTCAATGAGACGAACACGCTTCAACAAGTATGAACACGATTCGATCTTGAGCGAGGAAAATATAAGCATCGCAAGTCATTGTTCGTGACTATCCCTTTAATAGACCCTAGTTGCAGGGTGGCTGCACGGGAATAGCGTGCTCCTCCCCCAGTTTCAGTCGTTTGCTTATAACTTCTTCCTGGGATGTCCGTTTAGGCTGAAATTTGACCCCTAAAGGTTTTCAACTGTATCGGATCTAATGGCGGTGGTACCACAAGAAATTGAGACACTGAAAAATATATCTCTAGTTATAACTGTTTCAGGGTGCTAAAGGCTAAATCTGCTAGAACTGTTTCTCAGTCTGCGCTGCTTTTGACATGTGGGAATGTGACAAAACATAGTAGGAGAGTTTTAAGAGTCTTTAAGATGATCTTGACTAGCTCTAAGGTTTTTCTGAGACTGTCAAAATTTCCACCGTCTGCTAGGCTTTTATTTAGCGGGGACCCATGATGATGAAAAATATCATCCACCATTGTGCTGCTGATGCAAGAGGCCTTGGCAAACGTTTCACCGAAGCTAGAAGACACGGAGTTAGGGACCATTACGTCCCTCCTCACACCAATCTAAGTTAAAACCTGGGTGTTAGACCTAGGGTCTTTGCTCAAAAGGAAGATTGGGAACGAAGTTCAAGGAACATGTTTCCTGGGGACACTCACGACTGTGAGGATAGGAAAATCCACGATCCGGATTAATGGGTTACAGAACCCGAAAGCCAAAGTGCAAATACAGAAAATAAAAGAAGAAACTTAACCAAACAAGCACGATCCGACTAAGGGATAGTACATCCCCAGTGGAGTCTCCAAGCTGGTTAGGTGCCTAGATCTTGCCCTCTAGATCCGGATGATGGGCGGCAAGCGTCTTGAGTTTTGCTAGAACCTGGGACTTTTAGATCGATCTCTCGAGAACCTTGTTAAAAAACAAGGGCAGGTAAATCAACCGATGAGAGAGGAATTTAAGGTGGGTTCAAGACTTACTTGGGCTGGCTTGTGTGGACGCCCTCTAAGATCATGAAGAAAGCCCCCCAGTCATAAAACATGTTTGGAATCTCCTCCCTTGGCCTATATTCTCCTTTTTCTACTGTCACACACACATGAAAAATATTATAAGACTAGTGGGTCAAGGGACCCCACCTTGCCTTTCAGGAACATACATGGACATGCACATTAAAAAAGAGGAAGAGAAGAGTGAGAGAAAAAAGATTGAGGTTAGAAAAATTTGACCAAACTGTGAGAGCGAAGAGATGACTAAACTAGCAGGTAATTGACCTGGCATGGCAGTAAACTGGGTTCGATAACTCAAACAGGCTCAACAGAATTACTACCATACGATAGTACCATTGCCAACTAGGTAAATACAATGGCTAATCTGTTGTGGTAATAAAGCGGGCACTTTAACTCTGACTGGCACAACGACATTATGCCTAAACGACAGGACTATCATAGAAGGCTAGTCTCGACCTCACTTAGTTAAACAAAAGGGTAAGGGAAAGAAAGAAGAAAAATAGGAAGATAGAGAGAAAAGAAGAAGAAGAAGAAAATAAGAGAAAAGAGAAGAAGAGAGTAATAGGGAAAACAATGAGAGAATAAGAAGAGAGAGAAGGGAAGGAAGGGGGAACGAACACATTCAGCAATGAGGGCAATGGCTTCCACCAACTATGACGTGAGGAAGAAGAATGAGGAAACATAGGCGGCAACAAACTTCCGTCGACTGTGACATGAGAAATAAGTAGATGAAACTCAGGTGGCGATGGTCCTCCGCCGGCCGTGAAAAAAGGAGAGAAGAAAGAGAAAGAGCATAGACGGCGATGTGCTTCCACCGTCTGTGAAAAAAAGAGAGAGGGAGAAGGAACACAGAAGGAAATAGGCTTGTGCCGGCTGTGTCAGAAGAAAGAGGAGAGGGAAAGAACACAGGCAGCGATAGGCTTCCGCTGTCTATGATAGAAGAATAAGGATAGAAAACACAAGTAGCGCTAGGCTTACGCAGGCTGTGATAGAAGAAAAGAAACAAAGAGAAGACACAGGCAGCACTAGCTCTCACTGTCTGTAACAGAAGAGAGAAAGAGAGAGAAAACACAAGTGGCGATAGGCTTGCGTAGTCTGTGAAATAAGAGAGAAAAGAGAATTATAATAAAGGCCCCACCCGCCACTCAGACTAAGGCCCGGCTTACTGTTCATGCCTCATGAGCAGGAAGGCATCACACCAGATGATAGGTCCACCATGCGTGAATGCAGAAAGAAAGAGGAACAGGGAGAGGGAAACATAATTGACTAGAGGAGGAAGAGAGAGAAAGAGATAAAGATGAGAGAAAAGAGAAAGAGAGAAATGAGAGAGAAAAGAAGAGAGAGATAGAGATGAGAAAGAAAAGAGGAGAGAGAAAGAAAAGAGATATAGATGAGAGAAAAAAGGAGGAGAGAAATAGAGATGAGAGAAAAAAGGAGGAGAGAGAAAAAGAGAGATAGAGATGAGAGAAAAGAGGAGGAGAGAGAAAAAGAGAGATAGAGATGAGAGAAAAGAGGAGAGAGAAAGAGAAAGATAGATATGAGAGAGAAAAGAGGAGGAGAGAAAGCTACCTTACCGAGGGGTACCAGCCCTTTTCTTTTCTTTCCTCTCTCTCTCTTTAAGACACACCCACGAGCTTAAGCAAGAATTGAAAAATTTTATTGAATGATTGATGAATGAACCCAAGGTTTTTTTATAATTAGGCATTGCATGTTTGTATAGAATTAGGCCCAAACATGGGTGGATACTAAAAAACCACCTAAAATTTAAGATAATTACAATTTAATTAGATTAATGAAATTTTAAAAATGGGTGCAAAAGGACTGTTTTGCCACTGCCTAACAATGTGTGGAATTTCAGAACAGTCCTTGCTACTGTCCGAGAACTTGCGTGATCTTACATGACTGATCTGGGATTGCTCTGATGCCCGTTTGATCGACAGATAATTGTTTTCTTATAAGGCTCGACATGGTGATCGATTTGGTACCAACTTCAAGCCATGAATCAGGTTTTTAATCCATGATCATGAGACTTAAAATTTGCTTAAATCTTGAAAACTTTGGATCGATAATGTGCTTGTTTCTTGATATTTTTCTTCGGTTTCTTCATGGAATCACATTGAGCATGCCATCACGATCACGTTGCAACAAACGTAACTCGATTTTGTATCCGGACGAAGATTTCGTCGTCTTGCGTTTTTGGCTGAAATCTTGAAATTCGGTGGCCGGAATATACAGCAGCTTCATCACCTTTGTGTGTGAAATCCAATTGTTCATTGTACGAAGGTTCAGACGAAAGATAGCCTCAGACCTAACGTACATAATGCAATTGGTTTCACTTTTATCAAGTACACGAGCAACGTGATTTGGTTGCTCGAGTGACGCGTGCTGCTGTTAAATTTTCTGTAATTTTCTTCACGAATCAACAACTTCTCTCTAAGTTTTCTCCTTGCTCGGGCATCAACATGGGACGTACCACATATCAAAACGCTTGTCTTGATGAGACGAACACGCACACAAATTTTGGGCACGATCCGACTTGGAATGAGTGAGATATAGGCTACGAAAGTTACTACCCGTGATTGCAAAAATAGCCACCTTTAATGGTATTTTGGTGTAGGGTGGCCACACGAGAATAGTGTGCGGCCTACCCTACTTTGGTATTTTGCCCATAACTTTGTCTTAGAGTGCCCGATTAAGATAAAACTTGACTCATAGGGATTTTCAACCATGGCAGATCCAATGGCAGTGGTCCCGCAGCTGTTTGATTCACTGAAAATATAGTTCTAGTTACAGAGTCCATTTCAAAGTGCAAGAGGCCGAATTTGTCGAAATTGTTTCTTTATGCTCACTACCTTAGATAAGTCTGATTTTGATGAAACTTGACAGGTGTCCTTTTTAAGTGCTTATGAGGATCTGGACCAGTTCTGGGGCCATTCTGAGACTATCAAAATTTTCGCTGTATATTGAGGCTTTATTAACGTACTTCCTTTTTACTCAGCATCGGAGACCAAGGTGCTAAAAAATGTGTTCAAACAGTGCAAAGCTGCTTCTCAGAGAGGTGATCAAGGCTCTTTGATGGCTGGGGGCCTTGTTGTGGACCCAGAGGTGGAGACATTTGAGGGATGTGTTTAGAGTACTCACCCTTATCGGACATTTTTGTTGTGGTTCTAACAGCTGGGGGCCTTACTTAAGGGCTTGTAGACCGAGTTGGTCAGAATCCGGGCTTGTATGGCAGTCGAGGGTCTTGCTTAAGGGCTTTCTTCCCAGTCAATCAAAAAATCTTTGCTTTGGATAGACAGCCAAGGAGCTCTTGGTGGGCATTTTACTGTTACACTAGGTTAGCTTTGACAAGCAGGGTACCTCTGTGGGCCCCATCCTGGTGAGGCCAGTTGAGTGCTTTTTGTTGGCTGTCCCAAATGTCTGGTTTGACCAGGGAGGGGTTTTGGGGAGGCGACCACTGGGGGCTTCACCCTTGTTGTTGTGGGTAGGTATTGACTTAGTTTGACAGTTTCTTATCTGTGGGAGCGGCTTTGGCTTGTCAAGATGAATATTCTTGTTTTTGGGTTGACATCTTGGGAATGGGGCCCTTTAGCATGAACCCTGACTTGCTGTCTCAGTGATTCTTTTGACTCTTCGGTCCTTTCATGAATGGACTCAGACGGTCAGATTTTTCTTGATGTTCTTGTATTTGGGTCCTTATAATAGGGCATTATGCTATCGAGAATTTTTTTTTTTAAAATGCCAATTGAAGCCGCCTATGGAGGTGAGCATTACATCAACCTACTTATTGGTCCGAGTGTCCTGGCGGGTTTTCACTTGAACAGGGAGAAGCAATGCCGTAGAGACTGTTTTCACCAACCTCCTTTTTATTAGGCCTTTTTGCCCATGACCTAAACGGTTTAACATCATGCAGCCAGGACATACACTACTATTTAGGGTCGTACAGCTAGACAATGTACGAGTAGCCACGTACGTGGGTTCCCAATGAGGGGTGGACTCACTAGGAGATGTGAAGTGGATGAGGCTCCATGAGGAATGGGCCAGTGGATGGTAGTCTGACTCACTGAAGAAGAAATGGCCAAGACCATTTATGGGCAGTGGGTTCAGATGGTGATGGTGGCTCAGTGAGGGATGGTAGGTGGAAGCGGACTCACTGAGGATTAGGAAGGGGGTCTGACTCCTTGGGGATAAGAGATAAAGGCATGAATGTGACTTCAATGCGGATGAAGAGGTGATGAGCATTGGACCTTGTTGATGCACACACGAAGGGGCCGGTAGGGAAGGCATGCGTGGAAGCGCATGCAAAAGGCGTGTGTGCATTGACAGAAAGATTGCATGTGACAGTATGTTAAAGTCAGGCATGCACGACCGTCATCTCAGGGAGTTGTGCACGACAGTGGACTTCGAGGAGCGCATAAGGCGGACAAACATAAGGCTCATAGTGACAGTCACGCGGCATCATGCAGCAAGGGCATGCTCGACGATAGCATTAGTGCAGGACAGACTGGGAGTCAAAATGCACACGACAATTGAATAAGCACGGCAACACTTTGAAGAGGGAACACGCTTGGCAGCATGGGTGAGACTAGGAGTCGAAACGCGCACGACAAAAAAATTTGCACGGCAGCACTTTGAAGGGGAAACGTGCTTGGTAGCATGGGTGAGGGGCACGCTCAGCGGTATGCAAGCGGCGATGCGCTCGACGGCATGCTCTCGGTGGTCTGGATAGAAAGACGCGCGCGACGACCGTTCAACACGATACATCCGGTGGCACTATCTTAAGAGACACACGACAGTATGGACAGTATTGCCAGTAAGAATGTGCAAACAGCGGTGAGGTAGCATTGCCCTTTAGCAAGCTGCGAGCCATTGAGTGCTATGTTTTCCCTCACACGTGTTTTTTTTACTTAAATGCCCTTTCAAGTTTTCGTTTAAGCCTTTGGGATGTGTGTCATTTATTGTTTTTACAGGACCCCAAAAACATTTTGTGGCACTTTTGCCCATGGATTTTACACCACATCTGCCATTTATTTATTTATTTTTAGTCTCGATGCCCTTTCATATTCTTTTTGCGCCCATCTTTTTCTTTGACAACTTTTACCCACGATAGTTGGTGATGCTACCATGCCCCATCATTTGTCTTTTGTTTCTTTTTCTTCTTTTTCTTTTGACACTTTTGCCCATGGTGCCCTTTAGGGTTTTTACCATATCCGTCTTTTGACATTTTTGCCCATGATGCCTGGTTAGATGCCTTAATCTCACCCCCGTGTCGGGATGACTTGATGACCTGTGTCTGGTGTTTCAAGGAGAACCCGAGACTTGAGACTGCTCTACGGGGAACCTTGTGAAGAAACAAGGGCAGGTACACCAACCGATGGGAGAGGAATTTAATGTGAGGCGAGATACACGTCACCGAGGCCCATGACTCACTCGGGCTGACTTGCATGGGTGCCCTCTTAGATCACGACGGAAAGCCCCCCGATCATACAACTGGTTCGAAATCTCCTTCCTTGACCTGTTCTCTCTTGTTTTTGTGATCACACACACATGGTTAATTTACAAGACAAGTGGGCCGGGGGACCCCACCTTGTCTTTGGGCGAATGGACACAAGTGTGCACATTCAAAAGAAGAAAGGGAAGAAGTGAGATGAGGATTGGGGTGATAAAAGGAAGACAAGACTACCATGACAGTGCTAGACTTAACTTATCCCTTGGTCTAACGAGAGAGACAGAAGAAAGAAGAGAGATAAGAAAGAGAGAGAAAAGAGAAGAGAGGAAGGAGTAAGAGAAGAATAGTGAAAAAGAAGAACGAAGGAAAGCAGAGAGAGGAAGAGAGAGAAGAGAATAGAAGAGAAGAGAAGAGAAATGAGAGTGGAGATAAAAGAGAAGACATAAGAGAGGGAAGAAGAGAGGAGAAGAAAGGAGAAGAGAGAAGAAGATGGAGAGAAGAAGAAGGAGAGAAGAAGAGAGATGAAGAGAGGAGAAGAGAAAAGTATAAGAGAAGAGAATAAAACAGAAGAGAAGAGAGAAGAAAAAGAAGAGAAGAAGAGAATATAATAGAGGAGGAGAGAGAAGAAGAAGAAGGGATGAAGAGAATAGCAGAGAGGGGTAGAGTGAAGAAAAGAAGTGAGTAGAACAGAGATGAAGAAAGAAGAGAGAGAGAGAGAGAAGAAGAAGAAATAGGAATAGAGAGAAACAGAGAAGAAGTAGAGGAAAAGAAGAGGATAAGAAGAAAGAAAAAAAGGAGGAAAAAGAAGAGAGAAAATAGAAGAAAGATGAAAGAGAAGAGAGTAGAGAGAAGTGAAAGAGAAGAGAGAAGAAAGAAAAGAGAGAAGAGAGAAGAGAGGAGAGAGAGAGAGAGAGAGAGAGAGAGAGAGAAGAAGAGAGAGAGAGAGAAGAGAGAGAGAGAGAGAGAGAGAGAGAGAGAACGTAGGTAGTACGTACGTTAGTAGTAGTACGTAGGTAAGTACGTTTTAACCCGTAACGTTACGTTA
>NW_006499799.1:3266615-3293115 GCF_000471905.2 Amborella trichopoda
AGAGAAGAGAGAAGAGAGAAACTTGGTAGGTCGCCTTTTGAAGTGCTAAGGAAGATTTTTAACCCATTCTGGAGCAATTCTGAGACTGTCAGGAATTCCATTTTATGTCAAAGCTTTATTGACCAGCATCTCTTTTATTCCGTATCGAGGACCCAAGGTGCAAAAAAATGTCTTTAAACAACTTGCTCCGTCAAATGTTGTGCTTCGAGAGAAGCGAGAATGACAACATTAGAAAAATTTCCTTGGCTTTATTATTTTTTTCTTCCTAGCCACATGACCACGTGAATGCTTAGGCGATATCCACGCAATGCTGTAACTAGGATGCTCAGACGTTTTGATGCAATGTACAGGTCTATCCGTGGAGACTTCAGGGGAGAAGATACTTTTTGAGGGATCCTGTTGAAATCCTCACCCTCAAGGGACTGTTTGTGATTCTTACAGATGAGGATTTTGTATGAACCTCGTTGGTCAGAATTAGGCCCGTCTGTCAGGCAAGTGCTATGTTTAAGGGCATTTTTCTCATTTAGTCTGGGTTTCTTTGTTTTGTTGTTTGTTCTGAATGGTCTGCTGAAGGGCCTTCTGTTGATGGCCATCTGCTTTTCACACCAGATTTTCCTTGACAAGCAGGGGACCTCATTTTGTCGAGGTGACCAGCTATGGGCATAACCCTTTTTACTGCTAGTAGTTTCGATAATCAGGATACCTCTCTTCTTCATCTAAGGCGACCCCTAAAGGCTCAATCATGGTTGTTGCATAACAGGTCCAAGGTCTGGCTGACTTAGCTTTCTTGAGGCATCTTCAGCATCTTGGAGTGCGTTAGTGACCTCCTGAGAATGGTGCTCTTCATCATGAGACTTGTCTTGCCTTCTTGGAGAGTATTGCGTCCTTCGAGTCCATTTGTGAATGGACCCAGGATGTCAGAATATTTCCTTGATGCTCATATTTTCTGGTCCTGGTCTCAAGGCATTCTAACACCAGGGATTTTTCTTCTTTTGAATGTTGGTGGAAGCTACATATGAGGCTTGTGTGCGTCAACCTACTTATTGGACCAAGATCTCTCTTTCGGTTCTTAAACTTGGAAAGCAGCACCGTAGAGATGGTTTTCACCGACTTCCTTTTATACGGGACTCTTTCACTCATGACCTTTCGGCCATGTCCACCCTTTATTTTTCCATTTTTACTCACGGTGCCCTATTAGGTTTTCACCATGCCAGGGTTTTTATCTTACGGAACTCTTTTACTCATGATTTCGTGACCATGCCCGTCCATCATTTTTACTCATGGCGTTCCTTTGTTCAGGTATACACCGTGTCCGTTATTCTCTTTATTTATTTATTTATTTAAGGCTTGTTTAGGGTCATGCCTTTGGGACCTATGCGAAGCCTCTTAACATCATGCGATCAAAACGTGCATTATAATTTAAGGTCATATAGCTGGACCATTGTGGTGATGAATGGCAGTCTGTAGAGGCCATGGAGTGAGCATGGTGGTGGTTTCACTCAGTTTGAGGAGATGGCAGGAGGTTACCTAGAAAAGATGGATGACATATCGATGGAAGGTGAAAAGTGGTCACCCACTAGCTGATGGCGAGTATGGATGGCAGGATGGCTCAGCATTTTGTGAACACAGGTGAGACTCACTAGGGAATGATGAATGGTAATGAAGGGATTCACTGAAGGTGGTGCCCACACACGGTTAGAGAAGACATGCGTGAAGATGTATGTAAAGGGGCATGCAAGTGTGCGGCGGCGTGTTTAAGGTCATGCCTCCTGGACCTGTGCAAAGCAGTTTAACATCATGCAGTTAGGACGTGCACTATGGTTTAAGGTCATATAGCTTGGACCATGGCCATGCAGTTTAAAGTCTTGTAGCTAGGACCATGCAATTTAGGGTCATACAACCAGACCTCCGCTAAGTTTAAGGTTGTATAGTTTGGACCATGGCTATGCATTTTAATGTCATGCAGCTCAGATCATGCAGTTTAAGCTTGTTCAACTAGACCTTCGCTATAGTTTAGGGTCATATTGACCATGCAGTTTAGGGTCATGCATCTAGACCATGGCAGTGCAGTCTATGATCATGAAGCACAGACCATTGTGTGGGTCGCCATGTAGGTGAAGCTTCATGGAAAATAGAAGCATGGATGATAATCTGACTCCCTGGGGATAAAGTGGTTAAGGTCATACACAAGCAAAGGGCTTAGATGAAGATGGTGACCCGACGAGGGATAGTAAACGGAAACGGACTTCACTGGGGATTAGGAGGCAAGTGTGACTCCTTGGGGTAAAAGATAAGACTCGATGGAGAATAGGCTTATGGAGAGTAACCGGACTCCCAGGGGATAAGATGTGAAAGGTTTTAAGTGAGGATAATGATTTGGTGCGAAACAGACCCACTGGGGCTTGAAGAGGTAAGCATGACCCTTTTTAGCATACACCTAACTCCACGAGGGATGACGGGCTGCGACACATGTGTAACTGCTACTGGGGATGCTGCTATGACACTCACAGTGGTAACAGAGCCTGACACAAGGGCACGCACGACTGTTGGAAGGTATTTTTCATCAACATGGGGCCCCCGCTCAATAAAGGCCTAGCAAGTAGTGGAAATTTTGACAGTCTTGAAACATCCCCAGAACAGTCCAAGATCTTCATGAGGTCTCTAAAGAGTCTCCTGCCAAGTTTCATAACATTTTGACATGTCTAAGGCAGTGCAAACTGAGAAATAGTTTCGGCCGAATCGACGTTTAACACCCTAAAACAAACCCCTATAACTAGAGCTACATTTTCAACATCTCAAATTGTTGAGGGACTACCACCATTGGATTCGACATGGTTGAAAACCCCCAAGGGTTAATTTTTAGCTCAAACGAACATTCTAGGAATAAGTTATTAGTGAAAAGTGAAACAGGAGAAGCTGCATGCTATTCCCATGCGGCCACCCTATAAAATTACACCATTGAAGGGACAGTCATGACTAGTGAATTAATTCTTATTTCTCACTTGTCCTAAGTCAAATCGTACTCAAATTTGGTGAGCATGTTCGTCTAGTCATGACGAGCGATTTGATATGTGGCACGCCCCGTGACGATGCCCGAGCGTGAAGAAAAGCTAAAGAGAAATTTCTGATCCTTGAAGAAAGTACAGGAAATTCAACAGCATCGTGCCTCGCTCGTCCAAATCATGCTGCTCGTGATCTCAATCGATGAGAGCATAAGGACTCGGGCCATCTCTAACCCAAACCCTGTACATGATTAACGGTCGGATTCTGCACACGAAGCCGACGAACAGACTGTAAATTCTGCCGTCAAAATCCATAATTCTAGCAAAAATTTCAAACATGCAAAACCTTCGTCCGCCCATAGAATCGGGCAATGTTTGGTGCCTCAGCGGGGTTTCTGGTATGATTGCAGGCATGCTTCGGACAGGCCTTCAGGGCTTAAGGAAGCTGCCTTTCATTGAGTTGGGAGAAGCCTTGTCCAAACTGAGAGAATTTTCTGCAACCACTACGGTTGGGAGTGCACTAGAAGTCCATTCCCATTTTGATGCAACCCTGGATGAGTTGGAGAGCTGGCGGTTGGGAATGCTTCATCATGAGGCAGAAATCAGCCGGCTAGCCTCCTTGGAGGAGTGAATCTTGCGTCGTTACGAGGACATAGATTCTTGCACTGAGAAGAAGGCCACTATCACTGGCCGTCAGCAGGATCTCAAGAGGAAGGCGCAAGGCAACTATAAGAGGATGATCGAAATAAGATAAGAGATGCAAATATTAAGGCAGGAATCCGCTGGTCTTGAGTCGGAGATGATTCAGAGGAGGGCCATGGAGGCCTCTTTGGTTGCAGATTTATCTGAACTCAATAGCACCATTGA
Source organism: Amborella trichopoda (assembly GCF_000471905.2). Next base: position 3,270,485 of record NW_006499799.1, read on the forward strand.
GTCCGAAACTGTGGCGATGGAGAAGGAGACTCTAAGGATGGCCGAATTGAAGGAGCGCGTCAAGAGCACTGACACTTCTCCTGCGGCATGCAACGCAGAGATCAATAAGATGATTGATCATTTTTTAAAATGTCTTTTTCTTTTGCCAATAATTGTAAAAACATTTAAATTCATGAATAAAGTGCTTCATTTTTGCTTTTCTGACTGACTTCGCTACATGATTTCATTCTCCTCTTACTTTGCTGCACCTCATGTGATCTTTTTGAATGCCTCTAGACATATTTATCGTCTCATGGGGCTAATACCCTAAGCCTTGTTTAGTCCCATGACGGGCTATCGTGGCTTGGAAAGCTTCGAAATGGGGAGTCATTGCTTTTTCTCCTCTTAATGTTTGATTGGCGAAGGGCTCATAGTTCATTTTCCTAATCATTTGCTGAGCCTGCTCACTATAGATAGTCCAGTCAAGAGGGGCTTTGGCCTCCATTATTGGTGCATTCACTTCAAACCCATCATAGCTTTTGGTCTCAGGCACGTACTCCTTGAGATGTTTTGAAGCAATACACGTAACATCCAATTGGCTCTGTAGATTGCAAACTTCACTTCTTAATTTGCTAGGGGATTCAGCTCTTGAGGGGAAGAAGGTTGTCCTTTCTCAAACTGCTCTCCTCCTGCCAGACCAGGGAAGAATAGAACTTGTTGCTGATCACTGGTGTGAGGAGCATCCTTAATGCTTATAGCAATCGGATTTTGAAGAATCTTTTGTGCCGATTAGTGTGCCACTTCTGTTTTCAAGGCTGCAATAGGGACATTAAGGAATTTTTGAGGGTCCGGCATATAAGTGATGTTCAGAGTTGGGAACTCTATCCCCATGACTTGCTGAATATCAAAAGGAACTTCTGATTCGTCTTTCTCGTGAAGGTGACTCAGAAATGGGGGTAGAGGGCGAGAACTCCACTTAATGAGGAGGGAGTTTCTTCAGGGATGACTGCTAGGTGTTTACTGTGAAAATCAGAGAGATCTTGAAATGAAGGTCTCTTGGATCTATCACCTTAAAATGATGAAAAATGAAGGAAATAAATGGTCAAGAGTGTGGGACAAATCGAATTCAGATCTAAGGCCAGATCTGCCTAAAACTAGCAGATCTACCATCAGATCTATGGCAGAGCCAGCATGATCCAAAAATATCCAAGATATGATTTTTAAGAAGATTAACCAAAACAAAGCAAAATAAAATTAAAGTAACGAAATAAGAATAATAAAACAATAGAGATAAAATAGAAGAGAAGATGATACCGAACCAGGCAAACTCTCGAGCCTTCTAGGGCTCACCCGTATCAGAACTGGTCGTCCTTTGCCTCTCTGATTCGGATATTCACCAGCAAGACTCTGGTTGAAGAAGGGTTGATATGCCCTAAGGGTAGATCTAGGGTGGTTGTGCCCTAGCCTAAGTTTTCTTTTGCTTTGGGGTTAGAGTCTCAGGAAGGTGAAAAGACAACTTGGAGGCCTTTTAAGCTCTCACGATCCCACAAGGAAATCCTTTCATCATCTTTGGGTATAAACTTGATAAAGAAAATGACCACCAAAGGGGCCACAGGTGGCAAAACTGTAAGGCCCGTCCCTTTTGAAAATGTTGTTTCAATTTGATTATTAAAATCATCCATTTTCAAAAGATTTCTCTTTTTATAAGGGACTTCCTCCATCACTACAAGAGGCTAAACTGTTAGTCAATCTTTCCTCATTATCAAAGCCAACTTCATACGCCTGTTATGAAGGCTTGAAACGAATCAGGCACTCCATGGTTGTATCAGTATAACTACCACATATCAGAGATGAGTGAACCTCACAAATGATAATATTGGCTAGTCTGGGAGCGTTTTTCTCTCGACTGGATCTCCTGAGGCAAGCTCATCCCTGTGTGTGTGTATGATGACCCAATAGCAGGAAATTCAAGAAAAAAGACCCTACAACTAGGGGACTGAGTTTGTAAAAATTTAGTTTGAAAAGTGTGTGCAAAGAAAGTATTCCACTATGCTTCGACGAATCAATAGCACATGCACAAGTTAAAAGACCCCCAAATAGGGGCAATAAAAAAAGAGAGGAGGGGAAGGATACTGAGCAAGAGAAAGAAAATGAGGTAGAATGAAAAGTAAAGCAATACATACATATGAAGTTCCAAAGTAGTCCCTACAGAAATAAATTAAAAAGAGCGACGAAGGTAACTTCTTTGATACTGAATCCTCCTCGAGCCCTGTTGTACGACTGCTCGCCTCTCCCTCCAATGTCAGTCGAACTTGCCTCTGACCCCTCGTCATCTGAGTAGACGCCCGAGACTGTGACTGACTCCAAACATAAGATGGTAATGACACCCTCACATAAGGACTCACTTCTGCTAAAGAAGGGTTGCCACCTGCAACCAATAGGAGTCTTGACAGTCTACGACACCTGTCCATATGACCCTTCACGTCCTCCTTAAGCTCGTGACATTCATCTCTAGCCGAATTCTGTTGAAACAACAACATGAAATGAGAGATGTTTAAATATATATATATAAATATATATATATATATATATATAAACAAAAAAAAATAGAAAAGAGATATAACAGCAAAGCATACCATCTCCGAACGGTAGCAGTCTACGCGTCTCTCTAAATCTCTAATACGGTCGAGAGATGGTCCAGGAAGCGTAAGAGCAACAAAAGAGAAGGATGGTACTGATCGTACTCTCTCCAGCTCGTCCCTCAAGGAGTCATGCTCCGCCACCATCCTATCAAAATTCTGGCACAGATTGGCGAAATCCTCTGCTATCGAATCCCACTCCTCGATCGCTGAATCACGCTCAGCACAAAGGAAAGTAACTTCATCAGTAGACGATCGGCCCTCATCAAGATAAGTAGTCCTCAGTTCCTGCATCACCCCCTCACCATGTTCGGTCAGAGTGGCTATATCTCTCAAAAGAGACCTATATCTATCCTCATACTGAGACAGAGAGATACCCTCCTCTTCCTCCTCGCCAATAACTCGGGCAGCCCTACTCCTTCATTCCTCTATTCAAGGAGCCATCTCTCTCAGATAGGCATCCTCATTGGCGGTGCTAACCATAATGGGAGTCCAGAGCAGGGTAATCTCACTGAACCTCTGAGGAAGGCCAAGTTGACGGCGGACTCGACCAAGGAAAGTGGGCATCACTAGAAATCAGATGAACCGTCGTCCTGAAAGCTTGAGAAGAAGATGTGTAAAAAACAAGGACAGCTCAACTCTCATGGGAGTCCAGTCGATCTGAAAATCAAAAAAAGATATGTCAAAGTCAAATAAGAAGGAGAAAGGGGGGAAGAAGAAGAAGAAAACGAAGAACGAACAGATAAAGCACATAACTCACCTCCCCTACGGCCTGAGTGTCCAAGAATAGCGAGTAATACAACCGCAAACGGATCTTCTCAGAATCCCACATTCCATATGACCAGCAATGAATCGTCGAGAATGATGGCACCAGTCAATCGGGAAGAGGACGAGGAATGGTGATGTGCTCCCATGCCCAGACCTGTAGGATGATCGAACAACCCCCCAAGTAGTGGGCTCCTCCGACCACACTACAAAGGTGATGATGCAGCCAACCCACGATTGTTGGACCCCACGCCACTCGCTCCAAGTAGTCTAGCCGTCTGGTCGCCCAAACCATTGACAAATGCGCTCGACCCTTAGATCGATCCACAAATAGAAACTTCCCGAACAAGTACGCAAGGAAGGCCCGTAAAGAATAAATCTCACTATCTGAAAGAGGACCATGATCAATGGTCAGATCCACCTCCCCCCAGAACACCTCCAGCTCGTCCTCGATCATAGCCCGCTCATGCGCATCCCGGATCCTCTCTCTCTCTCTTGTTCTCGCCACTCCACATCAGTAAGCAACGCTTGAGGAGGCACCGTATCCTCATCAAAAATGCGCTCCCATCACCAAGATAGGGGATGTTGTGCCCGACTCCCTTTGCATCCCCTGATGATCGAGCAGCACCTCTGGACGAAGGGCGATTATACTCACCCTGCACCGACTCACATGACCCAACGCCACCCTCTTCCACAGGGGCCTTCCCCATATGGGACGGTCTCCTACCCACAGCAACTGAAACTTGGGGAGCACGACCACCCATCATCCTCTTTGCACGGTGGGGTACTCCAGTAAATTCCCACCTTATCTTCCCAAGGTGGATCTCTTAATCATGCCTTCCCCTGATCTTTTCAAAAGGAATACCTAGTAACTCCTTGTAATCAAAGGCATAACTGGTAGACATCTCCCTGGGGAATACTCAAGAAAGGCTCATCCTCACTCCGAACCCCAAGAATCCGGGTAACATCCTCAAGGGTAGGGGCATGCTCGCCACATCGCAGTGGAATGGAATAGGTCTTCGGTCTATATCAGAGATATAACTCTGTAATAAAAGCACGATCTAAGCTAAAAGGCCTGATCCAACAGACCTCACTTGAACCAATCTGGGCAAGAGCATGTCTCTGCTCAGGAGGCAACAACACCGCCCATTTGTGAATAGCCAATAGATGAGATCTATAGTCAACAAAGAACCCCTGCAAAGATATATATATATATATATATATATATATATATAAGGAGGGGCGGGGGGGGGGAGTCATCAAGCTCTAGCCATCAAGTTCTCATGCTTCATAAACAAAGAAAAAAAACAAAATCACCTCATTACAAGGGAATTTTCATACATGGGAATTTTGCTCATTCTGAACTCGGGAGTATTTTACACTCAGAAGGGCAGTCTAGTCATCTACTATCCGTAGTTTATGGGGACAGAAACAGTCATTCAAAATTAACGTCAAAAAATAGAGTTCACACTCAAGGGTATTTTGGCCATTCTGCACTAGAGAGTATATACACCCAAAAGGGCAGTATGGTCATTCTATTCTCCCTAGATTATGGGGTCATAGACAATTATTCAAAATTACCCCAAATGGTAGAGTTTACACTTAAGGGTATTTTGGTCATTTTCCACTGAGGAATATTTTGGTCATTTTACACCCAGAAGCACAGTATGGTCATCCTACCACCCCTAGTTTATGAGGGCAAACACAATCATTCAATATTACCCCCAAAAAATAGAGTTCACACTCAAGGGTCTTTTGGTCATTTTGCACTCAAGGGTATTTTGGTCATTTTATACCCAGAAGCACAGTATGACCATCATACCATCCCTAAATTATGGGGGTAGAAACAATCATTCAAAATTACCCCGAGTATTGTTTACACTCTGGGGTATTTTGGTTGTTTTACACTCAAGGGCATTTTGGTCATTTTACATGCAAAGGAGTAGTATGGTCATCCTATCATCCCTAGACTGGGGGCAGAAACAGTCATTCAAAATTACCCATAAAAAATAAAAGTCACACTCAAGGTTATTTAGGTCATTTTGCACTCAGGGGTATTTTGGTCATTTTAAACCTAGAAGCGCAGTATGGTCATCCTACCATCCCTAGATTATGGGGGCAGAAACAGTCATTCAAAATTATCCCCAACGGGTAGTGTTTACACTCAGGGTTTTGTTGGTCATTTTGCACTCGGGGGTAGTTTGGTCATTCTCAATCTTAGCCAATTCTGAACATGTCCACATCCTTGGCTAACCATCCTGACCAAGGCTATCTCAAACCATCTCAACCTAGCTCCTAATGATCTGGGCTTTTAATCGAGCAGTTCACGTGCATGTCAGAAGCATTTTCGAATTAAGATTCCCGGCATGTCTGTGCATCTTTTTCGAAAGAAAATTAATCACAACAAAAGTATTCCATGAAATCTTTAGAAGTCATCTTTTATTTCAGAAATTGGAAAACAAGATCATTGTTTTTGAGGCCCTTGTGCAACCCTCAAAACTACCAACATCCATTAGAGCATTTCATCAAACATTTCAAAAGCTGAAGGCTCACCTTCTCTTGCCCCTTTGTTCTCGAAATATGACCCGATCCGTGTGTCCACTGATATTCCTCCCCGTCCATCCTCGACAATCAGTCCGATTTCCGTATGAAATGGAATTTTGGCAAGAAAACCCAAGAGGTGTAATGGTTGGAAAAAAGGCAAAATGGGGGAGGGGCACCCCCTTTTTAAAAACCCGCTTGGACTTGGCGGCAACCCTCGTGCCACCCGGGCGACACGGTCCGTGTCGCCGGTTGAGCGGCACTAGACGTGCCGCCCAAAAACTTGTTTAAAAAATAAAAATAAAAAGATAAAAAAATTTACATGGGCGACACGATCCATGTCGCCCACTCTCGTGCCGCCCAATTTTTATTTTAAAAAAAAAAAATTAAAAATAAAATATGGGTAGCACGTGACGTGTCGCCCAATTTTTATTTTCATAAAAATAAAATAATAAATAATATATATATATAAATAAATATATGGGTGGCATGTCTCGGGTGACACGGTCCGGTCGCCCAACCCTGGGCGACAGGAGACGTGCCGTAGAAAACCTCACTTAATAAAATAAAATAATTTTTTTTTTTGCATATGGGCAGCACGTCTCGTGTCGCCCAGGCAACACAACCTGTTACGCCCACCTCATTTAATCAAAAAAAATTAAAAGGAATTTTTTTTGGCGGGCGGCACGTTCCATGCCGCCCTGCTCCGGGTAACACGGTCCATGTCGCACAAATCTTTTTCGCAAATTTTGCACAATTTTTTTTGCAAATTTTGTCCTGGTCTGATCCCAGGACATTTTAATTACAAAAAATCATATTTTTTATAAAATGACTTTTTGAAATAAATTGTTTTCAAATGATTATTTTAATAAAAAAATTTCTGTTTTTATAAAATGACTTTTTGAAATAAATTGTTTTCAAATGATTTTGAAGCACATTGGTTTCGGACCTCCTGTCAGATGCTCCATGGTGGCATGAGCCTAAATTGCCAAACAATTTTCAAAAATAATAATTTCAAAAAAAAAAAAAAACGCTCCTCAATGGCATGAGCCTAAACTACCAACCAATTTTCCAAAAAATTTCAAAAAATTCAATTCAAAAAATAAAAATAAATGGCATGAGCTTAAACTACCAACCAATTTTCCAGAAAATTTCAAACAATTCAATTCCAAAAAATAAAAAAATAAAAATGCTCCATGGTAGCACGAGCCTTAACAACCAACCAATTTTTCAAAATTGTAAAAAAGAATAAAAATGAAAAAGACAATGCTCCTTGATGCCATGAGCCTAAACTGCCAACTCGTTTTCGAAAAATAACAATTTAAAAAATTCAAAACGAAATGGTCCTCTGTGGCATGAGCCTAACTACCAACCAATTTTCCGTAAATTTTGCTCCACGGTGGTATGAGTCTAAACTGCCAAACAAAGTCCGATTCAGGGCACAACCACTCTGTTTCATTGAAAAAACGTCAAACCCATGCGATGCTAAAGAGCCGAGACAGGAAAAACATCAAATTCATGCGACGTTAGAGAGCTGAGATTGGGAAAACATCAAACTCATGCGACGTTAAAGAGTGAGACAGGAGAAACGCCAAACTTGTGCGACGTTAAAGAGCCGAGACAGGATAAACGTCAAACTTGTGCGACGTTAAAGAGCCGAGAAAGGAAAAACGTCAAACTCGTGCGACATTAAAGAGTTGAGACAGGAAAAACGTCAAACTCATGCGATGTTAAAGAGTCGAGACAGGAAAAACGTTAATCTCATGGGGATTTAAAGAGCCGAGACAGGTAACGTCTAGCCCCGTATGACGTAAAATGTCGGATGTGTTCAGGGCACAACCACCCTGTTCAATGTGTTCAGGGCACAACCACTCTGTTCAAACGTCTAGCCTCGTACGACGCTAAAGGTCGGGTTTATCCAGTTCAATGTCAAACTCGTGCGATGTAAAAGAGTCGAGACAGGTAACGTCTAGCCCCGTATGACGTAAAATGCCGGATGTGTTCAGGGCACAACCACCCTGTTGAATGCGTTCATGGCACAACCACCATGTTCAAACGTCTAGCCCCGTATGACGCTAAAGGTCGGGTATATCTAGTTCAACGTCAAACTTGTGCCACGTAAAAGAGCTTAGACAGGTAACGTCTAGCCCCGTATGACATAAAATGTCAGATGTGTTCTGGGCACAACTACCCTGTTCAAAATTGTTCAGGGCACAACCACCCTATTCAATGTGTTCAAGGCACAACCACCTCATTCAAACATCTATCCCCGTATGACATAAAAGGGTTGGGTGTATGGTCCATCATTGCATGACATTAAACTACTTAAAGGCCTCTATGGTTGCAAGATTTAAAACTGCTAACCAACCTTGTTTTTCAATATATCTTTTTCAAAACCGCTCTTTTCAGAATTTTCACTAATGTCTTGTGATTTCAAAAAATTTAATTCCTTTATTAAAATCGTAGCCTATCCCTGCTCCGGGTTCTATTTCAAAATTCCTTTAAGTATTTTAAAATGAAGGAGCTTGTACACCCGTATATGATGAATACCGCGATTGTCGCGTTGCTGCCTCGTCTCTCACTTCGGATTCGGCCAAACAAGTCTCTTCCTGTAGAAAGCCTTTCCCTATAGACAGCCTTAGGAAACCCTAGTGGGATCAAAGAAAACGTTAAAAATTCAAATTGTGAAAACCCCTGAAGTTAAGTGGTATGGTAAGAAAATCTAACTCAAGTTTCAAGCTTGTGTAACTCGTCGAAACCCTAGGAGGAAAAAGTCCTAGGTGGGTGAGCTCGGTGGGCACAATGACTTGGAGGGATAGTTGATTTTCCCTCTGACCACATGATGTCAAGACAAAATTTAAAATGTCTGCTTCATCTTTGACGTTCACCTGCCCCTCGATGGACAGGGAAGGCTAGAGTGTCTACTTCTTTGCCACTCACCTGTCCCTCGAATGACATGGAGTGTCAAAGAGGGGCAACTGTAGACACCCCATTTTAAAACTGGCAAATTCTACTGTTTCTGGACTCTTATGACCACACGTAACCCAAATCCACAGTTCACATAGCCTACCTTGTGATCCGGAACCAGTTTGCCTACCCGGAACCCTAAAGAAACCCTGTTTTGACCAGATTTTTGTAAATTCCCTATTTTACCAAAAACATCATTAAAAATAGTAAAAAACTCCGTTTTGAACCAAATTTTTTCTGAGATCTTCACAAGAGGCTGAAGGACACACCTGAAAAGAAAAAAAAAAAAATCAATTTCGACAAGTTTTGGTTTGGACGACACGGGGCATGCCACCCAGGCAACACGACCCGTGCCGCCTAGATCTGAGACCCTAAAAAACACGTTTTTGACTAAGTTTGATGGTTGGTTAAGGGAAGATATTCTCCCAACAAATTTCCCCTCCCTTTTAGCATCTTTTCGGGACCATTTTGAGGGGGATGAAGAGAGAAACATGAGGGATGGAAGAAAAGAAAACGCTAGAGAGAGAAAACCCTAGCAAAGAAAAAGAAATAAAAGAGATAGACATGGAGAACCTGAGGGAGTTATAGGGGAGAAAACCCTAGAAATTGCATCAGGAAGCCTTAGTCCCCTGAGAGAAACCCGGATATACCCTTAAGACATAGACCAGATCTACCCTTAGGACACAAAACCCTAAATCAAGGCCTTCACACCAGAGACATGCTGATCGACATCTGGACAAAAAGGGAAAGAGAAACCGGTTCTGATACGGGCAAGCCCTCAAGGGCTCGGGAGTCCCGGGCCAACCGGGACGGTCCGGTACTCATTCTCCCTTCATTTATTTTATTTTATTTTATTTATCTTGTTCTGATCTGATTTTGATTTTTTTTAATTAAAAAATCTTATTTTAAATACTTTTGATCAAGCAGGCTCAGTCAAAGATCTGAGAAAAGATCTGCTCATTTCTGGGCAAATCTGGCCTCATATCTGAATTCGATTGTTCCCACTTTCTCTACCACTTGTTTTCTATTTCATATTTATCAGTTTAAAGTGTCAAATCAGAGTGATCTACATTCGCAGATCGCTTCGATTTTGCGCTGTAAACACTTGCGAAATGCTCTAGGCTCGAAGCTCTAGTCACGAAGAAGGTACAAGAAGGCCACATTGTTTGCACCATTCTCCTAGAATGCTTCCAAGCCATCACTCTCGTCAAAACCAAAATCCCACTCCAGGTCCCCTACGAGGATATCTCAGACCCTTCAGAACCCTCGACTTCTCAACTTTGGGAACTCTACCATGAGCAAAGTAGGCTCAAGTCCCTGAAGCGTGAGGCAGTCCACCAAGCTAGGGCTACATATCAGCTCTACGTTAATGGTGAATTACACTCCTGCCCTATCAACCGGATTATGCGGGATGGATGGTCAGCAATCAAACTGATCCCAAGAGGGATCCTCACTCGAATGGGATTATGATCTGGCGACCTCACTCCTACCCACATCACTATGCAAGAGCAACCAATCAGGACAGTTCATCTTCGCCTCAAGATCGGTGACCTAAATGATTGCACCAGTTTCATGTAATCAACACCGATACATCTTACAATATCTTGCTCAGCCGCCCTTAGCTTCATGATCAGGGGGTGGTCCCTTCCACGCTCCACCAATGCTTCAAGTACAGTGGAAATGGGAGACAACACATGGTCTATGCTGATAAGAGACCTTTCCATGTAGTCGAGACTCACTATGCTGATGCTAAGAACTATTTCATAGACCTTCCAGCACCAGAAGGGCCAAAGGATGATGATTGGAAGCCTGTGAGAGAGACAGGACCCTCCTCTCATGAGGATGTTGAAGACCTTCGGCGAATGATTACAGACATGTTCAAAGAAGAGGAAAGACAAGGAACGATCCTCCCCTTGACTCTTATCTACCCAAGTATACCTTCCACCTCTCTGACGGCATGGTGTCATCTCCCGAAGATGAAAACCTCTACTTCTAATTCGCAAAAAAAAAATGATGAGCTTCAAGCAACTCCTAAGACTGAGGAAGCCCTAGAGGTAGACCGTCCCGCATCAAGGGTTACATATATGCCAGACCAGCAAAAGGTCCTGCATGTCCCCATTGCTCTTCTAGAAGCAAAACTGACATACCAACCACCAAGGAAGGTACTCCAAATCCCATCCTCTTTGAACAAGGAGATTACCAGTAGCCAAAAGAAGGCCATACACTTCTCAGAGGCTCTCAGAGAAGTACAGGTGGACAAGAGTTAGCCCTTCGGCTCTTAAGAACAAGCCCCCATGGCAGAGCTGAGAAGTGAGGTTCGCAGCCTCCAGAATCAATTGGAGGTTATGCATGTCGCTTCAAAGCACTTGAAGGAGTTTGTCCCTGAAACTAAGACCTATGACGAGCTCAAAAGCAATGCACCTCGAATCGAAGACAAGGCTCCCCCAGACAGCGAACAAGCTCACCGAATCATGAGAACCATGGATTATGAACCCCTTGTTTAATCAAACTTATGAACCCCCTGTTTAATCAAACACTAAGGGGCGAGGAAGTAACTGCTCCCCCATTTTGAAGCCACAATAAGCTGTCAGACAAAGCAAGGAGTGGGTTATTCTTCTTCATCTCACATTGTGAAAGGGCAGAAGCAATAAAACAGAAAGAGAATGAAGAATAAAAGAGCCACGCATCACACTAAAGCAAAAGAAAGAATTTTATTCATAAAACAAGGGGATATTACAAGTGTAAAAAGTATGGGAAAAAGAAAAGAAAATAAGATGACACTTAAAAATTGATCAATCAATTCATTGATCTTCCCCCTATATGTTGCAGCTGATGCCCTTGCTCGCTTGATTTTGGCTCTCAGTTCGGCCACTAGCTCCACCTCATGCTCCATCAAGGCGGTACTTTCTTCCAAGGAGTACTCGAGGGCCAGAATATCATCGGCAAGCACCTGGTCCTTTCCTTCCCAAGTCGCAATCTCCTCCTCCATCTTGTCAAGCTTTTGCGTCAGTACTAATATCTTCATCCGCAGGCTCATCACCTTATGGTGACGAGCGACAGATTTCTCCGTAAGGTCGGATCTCTAAGAGACTACAGCATGTGCTACAATTGAGATTCTACCTGTTCGTAATGGCACATAAGGGAAGACGCCAAAGGGGGTAACTGCGAGCTCTCCAGCCACTGCACAGTTGTTTCTTCATGCAAAGCCTTTATTCTCCACCCTTCTAGCTCATTTACGACATAATCAAAGTAAGGGACGACCTATGGTGCACCCCCTGCGAGGGCGACCTGCCTCAACTATTGGATTGCACCATTAAGTTCAGTAAGAGGTAGACCCTTCCATCTTTGGGCGCCCAAATGAAGCATGTCCATAATTATGCCGGACATCCCACTCAAGGTAGGCCTAAGCAATGCTGCTGAGGCTGCTGCAATGGAAGGAGTATCAGTCTCTGCAACAGAACTCGAAGGGATGAGAGCCATGTGAGTTACTGGCTCTTCCGAGGGACTGTGAAGCCCAAGCCCTCATCATTTGCTGATGTGAAGGGGGCCCTAGTTTCAACCTGCTTGGCCATCACAGCGTCCTCACCTGGCCTGTCAGCCTCACCATTGACAGGCTTGGTCCCTCCAAGGCCGACCTCTTCTCCTTGCCCCTCGTTTTTTAGAGCAGTTGCAATATGCTCCAAAGTGGCCTCATCTCTTTTCAAGTCAACCCCTTCTCCCTTTTCCCTCTCTTCTTGAGCCCCCATCTCCGTCTCAGCAGGTTCGACACCTTCCCCCTCTTCTTCTTCGCCCTTGTCCTCCACGGCAACCATTTCAGCTAGAGGCTCTCCCATAGGGCCCTCCTCCTCTACAGCTAGAGGTACCACCTCTGGGCCCTCAAAGTCTAACCCCTGAGGATATCCCGCCTCTGCATCCCCTTTAGCTACATCACTTGGGACAGTAACTTCCTACTTCTCGGGTGGTCCCTCTTCAGCCTCTGGGGCACCAGCCTCTTCTATGACCATAAGCTCTACCAAGGCTTCCCTTTCCTTGGTATGCATAGCAACCTCTTAAGCTCTAGAGGCCCTTTTCACCTCGACTGCCTCATCAAGGCCGACCTCATCAACCCCGTTCAAATCCATCGGGACTAGGCCCTCCCCTTCAGCCACGGACGTCACTTCCTGGTCCGAAGCAATTTTGATCAAGGCAGTGGGATCTGAGGCACTGACCTGAGCCTGTAAAGGGCCAAAAGAAGGTTCAATTGAAAGAGAAGGTGAATCCTCAAGAGTAGAGGGCGATGTAGAAATAGCAAGAGCCACGTATGACTCCGAAGAAGCAACAGGCGAAGAGCCATCTTCGGCTTCCGAACCACAAGATGCTTGAGCCCCTTATGGTTCGAAGCCTGATGAGCAGGTGCACGAGGAACGGTCGGGGCAGCCCGCTTCCTCTTTTTCCCCTTCACTTGAGAAGGTGCAACAGTCTCAGACCTCCTCGAGAGGATCCGCCAGTAAGCTTGCTGTGATGGTCGCTCCCTATCAACTCGTTCAAATCCTAGACCAGCACCCTTCACACCCTAGAACCTTATGGCCTTCCTTCCATAGGAAGATAACAAAGAGCTTGTCAAAACTTCTCTCTGTCTTCTCCTCCATATTGAGAAACTGTGGTAGAGACGTGTCCACGACAATTTGGCGAGGCCACCCAACGACGCGCCAATTTCAAGGGAAGCCCAGGGTGAATATCTCCCCCAAAGGAGGAGTCATCGCCATTTTCCTATGCCACACGTCCTGGTTCCAGCGGGTGTTATCCCCTTTCCAAGAGTGGTCGACTTCCCATTACCAAAGTTCGTGGGCCTCAGTTGCTTGCACTATTCTGTCAAAATATGGAATCACAATCTTGTTGACCTTTGAGCATGTGGCCCATGCTGTGAGAATGTGCCTTGAGAGCCAGGTCTCACGATAGATCCCTAGCTGGTCTTTCTTCCTACGGCTGGCTTTATTATGTCGCTTCTTAAAGAACATCGAGAATGGACACCCTTGGTCCAGCCCGTGTTGTTGGGCAAATCGACGATAGAAATACCCCTCAAGCTTGGCACTATGAATGGTACAGTAAGGGATCACCCCGCAGTTTTAGCACATTTTTCAGCACCTTGGTCCCTGATGCGGAATAAAGAGGAAGCAGGTAAATAAAGCCTACAAAATAATAGAAATTTCGACAGTCTTATAATGGCTCCAGAATTGTCAAGATCTACATCAGTATTCCAAAAGGCCATTTGTTAAGTTTCATCGCGATCAGACATGTCTAAAGAAATGAACACAAAGAAACAATTTCAAAAAAATTACCTCTAACACCCTTAAATGAGCCCCGTAACTAAAACTATATTTTAAGTGTGTCGAATTACTGTGAGACCATTGCCATTAGATCTGTCACAGTCGAAAACCCCTATGGGTCAAGTTTCAACTTAATTGGGCACTCCAAGATAGAGTTATAGGTAAGATACCGAAAAGGGGAGGGTTGCACACTATTCCCATGTGGCCACATTACACCAAAACACCATTAAAGGTGGATGGTTTTACAGTTACGAGCAGTGACTTTTGGGGCCCATATCTCACTTGTTCAGAGTCAGATTGCGCTCAAATTTTATGAGCGTGTTCGTCTCGTCAAGACGAGCGATTTGATATGTGATACGCCATGTGATGATGCCCGCGTAGGGATAAAAACTAGAGGGAAGTTGCTGATCCGTGAAGTAAAGTTGCAGAAAATTCAGCAGCAGCATGCCCCACTCCGATGACCAAATCACGATGCTTGCTACCCAATCGGCATGAAACCAATTGCATTATGTGTGTAAGGTCTGTGGCTATCTTTGGCGTGAACCTTGTGTACGATGAACAGTTGGATTTCACACATGAAGGCAACGAAGCTGATGTAAATTTCGGATGTCAGATTTCAAGATTTCGGCCAAAAACTCAAGATGACAAAATCTTCATCCGGACATGAAATTGAGCTGCGTTTGTTGTAACGTGATCGTGACGGAATTCTCAGTGTGCTTCAGCAAAGAAAATGAAAAAAAACATCAAGGAATGAGCACACTATCGATCCAAAGTTTTCAAGATTCATCCAAAATTCAAGTCTCATGGTCGTGGCTTAAAAACAAGATCCATGGCTGAAAATGGTATCAAAACGATCACCATGCCGAGCCCTATAAGAAATAATCGTCTTTCGATCAAACGGGCAACAAAACAACCCCGGATCAGTCATGGAAGATCACGCAAGTTCTCAAGCAGCAGCAGGACTGTTGTGGAATTTCACACATTGTTAGACACGGGCTAAACAGTCCTTTTGCACCCTTTTTTAGAATTTCTTTTAATTCAATAAAATTGTAATTATCTTCAATTTTAAGTATTTTTTGGGCGTCCACCCATGTTTGGTCCCAATTCTATATAAAAATGCAAACCCAAATTATAAAGGGACATTGGATTCATTTCTTCAATCAATCAATAAAGACTTCATTTTTTCTTAAGCTCGTGGGTGCATCTTGGAGAGAGAGATAGGAGAGAAAAGAAAAGGGTCGATACCCTTCGATAAGGTAATTTTTTCTCTCCTCCCCTCTTTCTCTCTCCCTTTCTCATCTCTATCTCTCTTTCTCATCTCTATATCCCTTTCTCTCTCCTCTTTCTCATCTCTATCTCCCTTTCTCTCTCTTCTCTCTCATCTCTATCTCTCTTTCTCTCTCTTCTTCTCATCTTTATCTCTCTCTCTGCTCTCCTTCTAAACACAACCGGTGATGTTAGCGTCGACTGTGTCTTTTTTTTCTCTCTTCTCTTCCTTCAAGCACAACCGGTGATGCTGATGCCAACTGTATCTTATCTCTCCCCTTTTCTTAAGCACATTCGGTGAAGCCTAACGTCGACTACATCTTCTCTCTCTTCTCTATCTAATACAGTTAGTGAAGCCTGGCACCAACTACATCTTCTCTCTCTTCTCTATCTAATACACTTGGTGAAGCTTAGCGTCGACTACATCTTCTCTCATCTCTGTCTAATACAGTCGATGAAGCCTAATGCCGATTGCATCTTCTCTCTCTTTTTTGACTAGCACAGCCGGTGATGCTTAGTGCTGACTGTGTCTTCTCTCTCCTATTTTCTCAAAACACAGCCGCCAAAGCCTAGCATCGATTGTGTCCTTTTTCTCTCTTCTCTTTCCAACCCAGCCAGCGATGCCCAGCGCCGACTGTGTCTTCTCTCTCATCTTTTATTAAACACAGTCGATGAAGCTTAGCACCGACTGTGTCCGTCTCTCTCTTCTCTTTCCAACCCAGTCGGTGATGACTAGCACCGATTATGTCTTTCCTTCTCTTTCTTTTTCCAAAAGGCTAGGTGAGGTCGACTGACCCACCTGTCTTATAACCTTTGCCATATATGTGTGATTACAGAAAACAGGAGAGTACAAGCTAAGGGAGGCGATTCTGAACCAGTTTTATTACTAGTGGGCTTTCTTTATGATCTAAGAGGGCGTCCACGGGAGCCAGTCCTAGTAAGCCTCGAATCCACCTTAAATTCCTCTCTCATCAGTTGGAAATACCTACCCTTGTTCTCGATCGAGGTTCCCGAGAGAGCAATCTCAAAAGTCTCGGGTCTCCCCTGAAACCTGAGACACGTGCCGCCCGATCATCCAGATCCGAAAGGCGAGATCGAGGCACCTAACCAGCTTGGCGACTCCACTGGGGACTTACTACCCTTAATCAGATTGTTCTTGTTTGGCTAGTTTGTTCTTTTATTATCTGCTTTAATTATCTTCTCACACATTACCTATGGCTTGCGGGTTTTGTAACCCATATATCCAGATTGGGGATTTTCTTATCCCTGCATTCGTGAGTGTCCCTAGGGAACAAGCTCCTCCAACTTTATTCCCGACCATCCTTTTGAGTAAAGACCCCTTGTCTACCTCTCAGGTCTTAACCAGGACCAGTGTGAGGTGGGGCTTAAAAGTGCCTCACTCCTCATCTCCTCGCTCTGGTGGAAACTCCACCAAGGCACCCTACATTGTTCTGTTGCCACACATAGCGTGCACCCAGCCACTGGCAAGTCACTTGCAGGTTGTATTCCCGAGGTACGCTGGAAGGCTGCCCAGTCCCTTTCTGTAATGGGCAAGCAAGTTGTCATTGCTTCTGTGGGTCACCACTAGACTACCCCTCACATTCTTGCACACCACTAGTCTCTATCCCTAAGGGCTCGACACATAAAGATGGAGGCCCTGTCCTCCACCTCTTACACACACCACAAGGCTCATGGGTTACCCACTCAAGTCACACCTCGGGGCAACCCTTCTATTACCTCGAATTTGTGTCCAGAATTGAACCTTCCAAGGCCAGGTCCTGCGCATGCTACTCATATGCATCCCAACACTCGGGGCAACGCCATTGCTTCGCCAACCCGAGTACACAGGAGACGACCTCCTCATCCTCCTACTCTGAACGCACAAGCGTACCCTATGAGGGGGGCAGGCATCTATCTGTTCTCTTATAGACATCTGCTCGCAGTTCTCGACCTCCTAAGGCTAAACCACTTGCTCGAAACTGGGGCTCAACCCCAGGTCACCCGTGGCCCTTCTTTACGAGGTGCACACGCGTTGCCACCACAGACAGCCCCTCGCCATCGACTCAGGCCTCCTCATGAGTCAACCCTTCTCTTGCCTGCTCCTACTTCTTCAAGCAAGCATCTTCAACCTTGATATTCAAAGACTTTCCCCAAGAGTACCATCCTGAACCAGCCCCATTATTTTGGTCGTGTCTCTAGAGCCCACAAGAGAGCTCAAGGGAAATACCTGATGGAAGATCCAGTCCTTCATCCTCCCCGGCCTAAGATGGCCTTAGTCCAGGGCCCCCATCCCTTGATGCAGCTGATGGAGACGGCACTCTCTCGTGCAAGAAGATCCGATCAGCCGCAATCCCAATCACAGTTTTGGTGAGATGTCTATCAAAGCCTCAAAGCTAAATGTGACAGAGGTCTGCAAATTTTGACTAAGAAGTAACCAACGCAATCAAAACAATCAGTTTTGACGGCCCTCGTCACCTGAATCCCTTCTACCCTCTATAGACGATGAAGCCTGAAGAAGAGCTCCATGAGCCCCGCACTGTGGTTAGTGTCGTAGAAGATGACCCAGCCACTCAATAGCCACAGTCCCAAGGCCGTCGAGAACTGGTCCTAACGCGATCGATATACAAGAGTCGAGTCGACTCCAGTTGGGGCACGCTGGCCCCCTGCTGATTGACCTACCACGCACGACCCATCAAGTTTGCAAGCCCTCAGCTGCGACTAACACTGACCTCCATAAAGAAACAGTTAATGTAATGGTTGTAAGCAAGCCTGGCGGTGCGTAGGAAGAGCGCATGAACAAATTTGAGGATATGGTGCGTGCGATGATGGAAAAGAACGATCGTATAGATGCTGCACACCAATCAGCTAACCACGAGGTCAATTCCCATCACGCAAATGGTGCACCTCCAAGTCAGCCCCTTCCTTCTTCCTCACAAGACAATTCTACCCCGCACCCCGTCTCTCAGGCGGACATTGATGCTATGGTGACCCATAGCCTAAATAACAGACAAATTCCATGCATACAAAGTGTGACTCCTTAGTAAAGGTCGTAACCTTCATACATTGACCAGGTCCTGTTTCCCTCAGATTACAAGAAAGGGAAGTTTCCTCTATTCAACAAAACCATGTCCCCGAATCAGTATATTGCCCACTTCCAGGCAGCATGTTGAGAAACAGTGGCCGACGAGAGACTTCTTCTTAGTCAGTTTGTTGAAAACCTTGATGGCCCGGCTTTTCAGTGGTACGCTCAACTCTCTAAAAACTTAGTACATACATTGGAGAAAATGGAGAAACTGTTCTATCAGCGCTTCTATGAGGTCGAGACAGAGGTCCAAACCATCGAGCTTCTCACCTTGACTCAAGACCCCAATGAGTCTGTACACCAATTCATATCAAGATGGAGAAATTTAGCTGCTCGCCATCCCAATCTGATGCTTGAGAAGGAAGCAATCCAAACTTGTGTGCAGAACATGCAACCTGAAATTGCTCTACACATTGAGGCCTCTACTCCGACTTCCACGTCAGAGCTGATTTCCAAATCAGTCTGCATAGAAAGTCTATCACACCACCATGGCAGATCATGACAACAGCCTGCAAGCTCTGCAAATAACCGGAGCAATGGTAACCTTAGGCTAACACCCGGGGCAACCAACGAAAAGGAGTAATCAGTGCAGCTGTCACAGTCACTGATCCCAAGAAGGCTCCCTCCCAAACTTTGGATCTCTCCAAAGGGATGAGCACATCGAAAACAATGCCCCAGGCATGCAAGCAACAATAGCCGTACAATCGAGTACCCTTGTTAGTGAATCTTGGTCGGGATGATTATGTCACCATGCATAGGAACAAGGTCTACCCCTTTGAGAAGGAATGGGTCATGCACTGTTGTGGTTATTATTGGAACATAATATGATTTAGCTTCCAAAAGCCAAGTTCCTTGAGTAAGCTAGCCTCGACACTCAGGCAAATTATTCTGCTTCCCATCGAGGGATTAATCATCCTACATATGACTCCTACACTCTAAAAGATATTATCGAGGCTCTGATTCATAATGGTCAGATAAAGCTTGAAGATTTAAAGAAGGCCTTCAAGGCAACAGAAGCCTCCCATGTAGTAACTGTTCAAGAGGAAGACAAAGCTCCTAGTATCCATCATGCCTTCTTTGTTATACTTCTTCAGGAAGGCATAATTGCATCGAAGCCCGCAAGGCAGTCTCGACGCCTTGCTCAGTGGACTGATGATCGTTGGTGCTCATATCACCAGGTATGAGGCCTCTACCTATGGGAATGCACCAGTTTCCATGATATATTCGCAAAGAAAATGCGAGAATTTCAGGATTTTTACAACATCTCAGTACGCGATCCCTAAGCCACTACTCCATCAGTGCAAGAGGAGAACCTCCCAACATGAGACCTTCTCAATAATTATTCAGACTTTGTTGAACCCTCGACTTCCCATCCATGGATAGTTCACCACGGGCAAAGCAGACTCAAGTCTTTAAGGCAAAAAGCAGTTAGCCAAGCTAGGGCTGTTCACAAGCCTAGTGACACCAATCAAGTACCATCCCAAAAAAACAAAAGGAGACGGGCACTGAAGGCTGCTCGTCGAAGAAAGAAGATGGCTCAACTGCCAGTCGAGCAGGAATTTCTCAAGCCCCTTCCCCCACTGCCAACTTTACAGGACTTTCACCCTAGCACGCTCCTTCTTCCTTCCCATCGAGAGGACCTCCCAGAGTCCTCTGCCACTTATAACACGTCCAATGAGGGTGACGACGTTAAAAGCACTCCCCAACGGTCTAGGCAAGGGAAAGACCTAAAAGACCCTCTGCACTCGTCCAACCCTGACGATGATGTAAAAAGCTTCCCAGAGCGGTCTGATGAGAAGAACGACCTTAAAAGTCCCCTACCATCTAACCCTTCTCCTCCTTCTTCGAGGCTCTTGACAGAGAACTTGAGGGATCAAACATAACTAAAACGTAATGGAGGTGGTTGAAAAAGACGTTAGCTCAGAAAGCAGGATTCTTGATAATTGTTGATGCCCTGGCAGCTCGTGCTAAAGCACAGCCATCCTCTTCAAAGAAGAACAAAAGTTCAAAACCAAAGAATCCCCAGTGGTCCCCTGAGCCTGACTTTGAGTAGAGACTGAGAGAGTCAAAGGGGCAGAGTTTTTATTCTCAGGAAGCCTGCCACATAGTACAAGTCCATGAAGCACCAGCTAGAATGGGGCAAACACTGCAAACACCCTTGCAAATACCTTGCGATTCATACGAAGATGCTTTTTGCCCCATCATCATTGAATCTCAATTTCCCTGTAACCTTCAGGACAAGCTCCTACAACCTGATGTGTGTTCCATGTTTGAGGTTGACCTTTCTATCCCTTGGTTCGAGAAAGGCACATAGAGCATGACCTACCCTAGAGACCTATTAGAGGCAGAGATGTCAAGGTCATGGGTCTCCGCACATGAAGTTGATGAAAAGACCTCTGAAAACAACGAGGAAGTGTTGCAAGCAGCCCCAGAAGAATGGAAAGAAGGCGGTCAGGCTACTGCTACCGAACTCGAGGAAATAAATCTAGGGGATGAAGCCGACCCTAGGCCTACTTTCATCTCGGCAAATATGTCTCCTGAAAAAAAAGAAAATTTCACTACTTTCTTGGAAGCAAACGGAGATGTCTTTGCTTGGCATTACCACGAGATGTCTGGTTTTGACCCTCAAGTATCCGTTAACCGTCTCGACATTGATCTGACTGTCAAACCTGTCAAGCAGAAATCAAGGAGGTTTAGGCCTGACCTCGAAATACAGATAGATGCCGAAGTGACCAAGCTTAGACAAGTAGGTTTCATTCGTGAAGTCAAGTACCCGAAATGGCTCGAAAACATTATGCCAATCAAGAAGAAAAATGGTCAAATCAGGGTTTGCATTGACTTCCGCGACCTCAATACCACCTGTCCCAAGGACGACTTCCCATTGCCATGTACCGAGATGCTCATCGAATCTACGACTCACTGTCTCCTTCATGGATGGATATTCTGAGTAAAATCAGATATGGATGATGCCTGAAGATGAGGAAGCTACTGCAATCTTAACTCCAAAAGGGGTCTTTTGTTATACAATGATGCCTTTTGAATTAAAGAATGCTGGTGCCACTTACCAAAGAGCAATGACGACCATCTTCAAAGACATGATGCACAAGGAGGAAGAGTGTTATGTAGACGAATTGGTGGTAAAATCCGAAGAGAAGGATTCTCACATGAGTGACTTTGAAAAGGTGTTTGAACGATTATGCCTTCACCAACTTGAAATGAACCCTCTGAAATGAGCTTTTGGTGTGCGTTCAGTAAAATTCTTAGGGTTCATTGTTAGACACCGAGGGCTTGAAGTGGAGCCAGTCAAGATCAAGGTGATTGAAGAAATGGCGTCACCAACTACATTGCAAGAACTGCGCTCTCTTCATGGACAGCTTGGCGTACATTAGCCGGTTCATCTCAAATCTTTCAGGTCACTGTAAAACCGTTTACTCACCTGTTAAAGAAAGATACCCCGTTCATCTGAGATGAAGCCTGTCAAGTAGCCCTTGATGACATCAAACAATATTTACTGAACCCTCCCGTGCTCTCTACACCAGTGTTGGGAAGACCTCTTATCCTATATGTGACTGCTCTGGACGAGTCATTCGGGGCATTGTTAGCACAAAACAATGACAAGGGAAAAGAAACAGCATTGTATTATCTCAGCCGCAGGATGCTAAGGGCTGAGAAGAATTATTCCCCTATTGAGAAGATGTGCTTGGCCCAGATCTTCGCAGTACAAAAACTTCGCCATTACTTGCTTAGTCATGAAGTGAAACTTATATCAAAAGCAGATCTTGTGAAATTTCTCATGACACGCCCATGCTTGTCGGGATGCCTTGCTAAGTGGGCATTATTGCTGATGGGATTCGACACCACGTATGTCCCACAGAAGGCCATCAAAGGCCAGGCCTTGGCTGAATTTCTCGCAGGACAC
Organism: Amborella trichopoda; assembly: GCF_000471905.2. The sequence continues at coordinate 3,292,949 of NW_006499799.1, forward strand.
TCTGTACTAGCATAATCTCCTCTATCAAGCGACTTCCCTGATGAAGAAGTGTTATTTGCTAACCTTGCTTATGTGTGGGAATTGTACTTTAATGGAGCCTTCCAATCAAATCGAGGAGGCGCTGGAGTAGTATTCTTGAAACCGAGAGGAGGAGTATTGCCACTTTC
>NW_006499799.1:3294297-3347427 GCF_000471905.2 Amborella trichopoda
GCAACGTCCACTTGGAGCAGCTCAAGATATATGGCGACTCTGGGTTGGTTATCCGACAGCTCAAAGGGATCTATAATGTGAGAAAAGACACTCTCAAGCCTTATAACAATAATGCAAAATCATATATGGTCCAATTTAAGGATGAATCCTTGAGTCACATCCCTAGCTCACAAGCTGATGCACTTGTGAAACTCGATCCTACAATTCAGTTATCCTCATCAAGACCCACGCTTGTTTGGGTCGCAGAATGGAGACAAATTGAACTAAGATTTGAGGTCGACACGGATGACGAGAGAAATATCTTCCCAGAGTGTCCTCCTTATCCATTTGGAGTGCTTCAATCAGCTAAGTAGTTAAGACTGAACAAGAAATGGCATGGAGTCAAGGGTCGAAACCAAAAACCATAATTCTTTGACCCAATATACGCAGAAATTGAATAGGTAGAAGATTGGAGAGAGCCCATCACTAGTTTCCTAAAACATGGTTGGCTCCCAGAAGATCGTGCCAAACGCAACAGGGTATGTCAAATGTCTACCAAGTATACCCTCCTTGAAGGAGATGCACTCTTCAGACGGTCATTTGACGGTATCCTTCTTTGATGCGTGGACGTCCAAGAAGCAAATAAGGTGCTAGAAGAAGTCCACTCAGGCATTTGTGGACTACACCAGTACGGTCCAAAGATCAATGAATGAACACGCAAGTTGGGATACTATTGGCCTTCCATGATTGTCGATTCCTTAAACTATGCTAAAAGTGACAAGTGTGCCAAATACACTCAAGCCTTGTTCACCAACCTCTAGAGCCCTTACACCCTACAGTGGCATCATGGCCCTTCTCACAATGGGGTATGGACATTGTAGGGCCTATTGACCCTCCTTCGGCAATGGGGCATGTTTTCATTCTAGCTGAAGCGGCCCCCTAAGGCAAGTTCCCAGGACAACAGTGACTAACTTCATTCAACATCACATTATATTCCGGTTTGGGTTCCCTGACCAAATTATATCTGACAATGGTCCCCAATTTCGAATCCACCATATTGATCGTTTGGTCAACCATTTTGGTTTCGAATGGAAGTATTCAACTATGTACCACCCTCGAGCGAATGGATTAGCTGAGGCTTTCAATAAGACTTTGTGCAATGTTTTACAAAAATCTATATCAAAGACGAAAAATAACTAGCATGAGAGGCTTCCTGAAGTGTTATGGGCCTATCGTACTACTATAGGAAATGCTACTAGGAAATGCTACTGATTCTACTCCTTATTCTCTGGTCTATGGGGGTGAAGCAATTTTACCTCTCAGAATTCAAATCCCTTCACTGCGAGTCACTATTCACCAAGGAATAATCAAAGATGAGAGAGGTAAGCTCTGGTATCAAGAATCGGATGCACTCGATAGAAAGAGGCTAGAGGCTTAGCTGAACCTTCAACTAGTTCTAGCCAGCCAAGGGAGAATGAAGAGGGCCTTTGATAAGTCAGTCAAGGTCCACTCATTTGCCCGTGGTGATCTAGTTCTAGCCATTAAGAGACCGATTGTTATGCATGGACGTCGTAAAGGGAAGTTTGAACCCAAGTGGGAAGGTTCTTTTATAGTAAAAAAGGTCACACCAAATGGAGCCTACATATTGGCACATCCTGATGGAGAGGAGGCAACGCCCCCTATTAATGGGCGATACTTAAACAAATATTATCCGTGATATATATTCAAAGGAGAAAGGCTCAATGCAAAAGTACGCAAGATAGTCCAAACAAATTCTAACTCTTTTTATTGTAGTAAAAAGAGTTACAAGATACGAGCTTGGAAGCCCATTATTAGGGAGGTTACAAGTCTCTTGCATCTGAGGATAAGAGGATAGTTACAAACCAAAAACCTGCACTGTGTTTCATGCATCTGAGGATAAGAGAATGGTTACAGGCCCAAAAGAATTTCTCTCCAAGAAGAAGCAAACCCAGGAAAGAATTCCTCTCTTAAAAGAAGCAAACCCACTAAAGAAGCACCCTCATCATGAATAAGAAGAAAAACCACTTAGAGAGTCAGCTTCAATTCATCTGACGAGTGCCTCCATAAGAGGACAGTTACAAGTCAAACAACGTAGCGAAACCAGTCGAAGAAGTTAGCTTTAGTTCATCCGATGTGTATATCAAATATACAAGCCAGAGTTCTCATCTGACGTGTAGATCAAACATACAAGGCAGAATTCATTTGACATGTGTCTCAAACATACAAAGTAAGCTGCTCTGGCAAGGAACTGGCCTATGATGGCGAGCATACCCTGTTCACAGTGGATGCCCTTCCACATAACAACATGGACTTCACTGTTGTGCTGGAGAACTTGGCTTCCAACAGATACTACAAGCCTTGCCTTACCATCATTCACCAGCCTTTGCCGACCCATGACAGCGCCACGCATGAATATCGTTACACGTAGCTCATTGCCGAGCACCACAAGTCCCACGTGTAACTTACGACCACATGCGAGCAGCACTATGCGCGTCATGACGTTCCACATGCGCTGATGAATGCCATCTAAAGCCAGCGCCAACTATGTCCTCCAAAGGCCAGTGCTGGTTGTGCTCCCAATTCCTAGCACCGGCTGCCTTTCTTGAGGATCAGCCCCGACCGTATCAGTGTCGATTAAGCTTCTAACCATCAGCATCGGCTGTGCTTCTACCAATGCCTGCTCTGTCGTGATTATTCGCCTCCCGAAACTCCTTGTTTTCAAGATCGAAATCCCTTTGCTTCCCCAAAATGGTTGCATGATTTCCAAGCGCAACTGTCCACCTCCTGCGACGATTCACCTCCCATGACTATTTGTTTCCCTCGACCCTTTGATGTCTCACCAAAACTTCTCCTACACGGTCGGAAACTCACTGAGAGACTTTTCCCTGCTTGCATCTTGGTCGGGAAGTCACCAAAACCCCGTCAAAAACTTTGCGACTTCCCCCTAAGCTTGAGAAAAACTTCCCAAAGCTTGTGAAAATGCCAACTATGGCTCTTCCCGCCTCTTCTACCTTCAAAGATCATAGCCGGAGTTCTCTTGCTTCCCAGAAAACCTCCTGTTCTAACCAAGAAACTCCTACAACTCTTCCTTTTCTGACAATCCCTTGACAATCTTGGCAAAACCTTCCCTATAAGGCTTGCTAGAACACTTAATCTCTTGTCGGAATCCCTCTGCTTGCCAGAGGTTTCAACTGAAAATCCTTTGCTCACTGTTCAAAAAATTCTGCTTTAAGTTTTTTTATCTTTGGTGAAAATTGAAGGAAATGCGGTTTAACCCCCTTATATAGCCAACACTACCCTCAAACGCCCCTCACAAATTGGGAATCCCGGTCGCATCTAAGGAAATCCAAACAATGATGAGCCGGGTCAGGCTTTGACCCAAGGCTTGAGGCAACTCTCATCATCGCCTGTAAAATCCCAACAAATGGGCTGGACTGGGTCGAGTTTTGATTTGAGGCCCGGGAAAAGTTTCATTTACCGCCTCATCAAGGCTGGGTTGGGCTCAGGCTACGACTCGAGTACCAATCCATATTCGGCACTAGCTATGCGACCGAAGTGACCTAGAGTCGGCTGAGTTTCAACAGCCATAGCGCCTGTCATGTGCTCAATAACCTAGTGTCAGGTATGTTTTTAACAACCCAGCACCGACTATGCAGTCAAAGTGATATAGCGTCGGCTGTGTTTCAACAAACCTAGCGCCAGTCGTGTTCTCGGCAACTCAGTGCTAGTGGTGGCACATTTCATCCTTAGCGCCCATTGTATTTTTAACAACCTAGCGTCAGCTGAGTGGTTAAGAGGTAGTGTTGTCCGACTTCAGCTTCGGGTGTGTTTTCAAAGACTTAGTGCCGGCTGAGTGCTCAAAAAATAATGGTTGCTGCACCTAACACCGGTTGTATTTTAAGCAATCTAGGCCAAAGCTATGCGTGAATTGTCATCTCTAATGGAGTCAGGCGCAGGCCACTATCGCTCATCCCCATTGCGGGTCACACCCGTACTGCAGCCCATTATCCCCAATGGAGTTAGGGTCATTCTTATGTCTTCAATCCCCAGTGGGTCTGTTTCACACCAAGTCATTACTCCTTTTCTATCTTATCCTTAGGGAGTTGGCTTATCTATTCTCCATGGAGTCTCATCTTTCACCCCCCGGGAGTTATACTCGCACCCTAATCCCCAGTGAAGTCTGCTTCTGTTTGCCATCCCTCGTCGGGCCACTATCTCCATTTGAACCCTCTGCTTGTGTGTGGCATTAACCACTTTATCCCCAAGGAGTCAGATTTTCATCCATAGACCTATTTCCTATGGAGTCTCACCTACATGGTGACCTAAACCATGGTCCGTGCTGCATGACCTTAAACTGCATAGCCACGGTTCTAGTTCCATGACTCTAAACTGCATAACCATGGTCCGTGCTGCATGACTTTAAACTGCACAGCATTGGTCTATATGCACGACCCTAAACTATATGGTCCAAACTATATGACCTTAAATTGTAGCAGAGGTCTAGTTGCATGACCTTAAACTGCACGTCCCTAGTTGAATGACTCTAAACTACATAACCATGGTCCAAACTGTACGACCTGAAACCATAGCAGAGGTCTACTTGCACGATCTTAAACCATAGCCGCATGACAATAAACTACTTTGCACACGTCCAAGAGGCATGGCCATAAACTCGCCCCCACATACGTGCAATACTATTACTATCTCCCTAGTGAGTCCATTCATTTCATCATCCCAAATCATTCCCTAGTGAGTCTCAGCCGTGCTCAAAAAATGACGAACCATCCCACCACCTATACTCGTCATAAGCTAGTGGGTCACCACTTTCCACCTTCCTTTCATATATCATCCATCTTTCACAAGTAGCCTCGTGCCATCTCCCCAACAGTGAGCTAAACCACTGCCACACTCACTTCATGGCCCTTACAGACTTCTATCCATCCCCATTTTGGTCCAGCTGTATGACCTTAAACTGTAGTGCACGTCCTGGACGCATCACATTAAAAGTCTTTGCACAGGTCTCGAGGGCATGACCTTGACAACACCTTCACAAAAAAAATAATTAAATAAATGAGCATGGTGTATACCTTAATAAGGCAACACCATGAGTAAAAATGACGGACGGGCATGGTCATGAAACCATGAGTAAAAGAGTTCTATGAATAAAAATCGAGCACGGTGCAAACCCAAAAGTGCATCATGAGTAAAAGAGGATGAAAAGGGCGGACATGGCTAAAAGGTCATGGGTAAAAGAGCCACAAATAAAAGGAATTTGGTGAAAAACATCTCTACGGCACCGCTTCCCAAGTTCAAGTGAAATTTCACAAAGGACGCTTGGACCAATAAATAGGTTGAGGCAGCACTCGCCTCAACATGCAGCTTCAGCCCTCACTCAAAAAGAAAAATCCAAGGTGACACATACCAGGACCCAAAAATACGAGCTTCAAGGAAAATATTTCGACAGCCTGAGTCCACTTGCCAAAAAGGACTTGAAGGACATAATTTGCCAAGAAGGCAAGACAAGTCTCATGACAAAGATCATCATTCTCACAAGGTCACCAACATACTTCCAAGATGTTGAAGAAGCCCCAAGGAAACTAAGTCAACCATGACTTTGGAGCGGCAATCAGATGATTATCGTAGCTACAAAGCAGTGGTTAGGGGTGGTTGTACCCAGAGTTGGTCACCTTAATAAATTGAGGTACCCTACTCGCCAAGGAATAACTGGTCATTCATGACTTTAGAGCAGAAATTAGATGATTGTCGTAGCTATAAAGTAGTGGGTAGGGGTGGTTGTACCCAGAGCTGGTCCCCTCGACAAATTGAGGTTCCCTACTCCTCAAGGAATGACTGATGCACGAAGAAGACGGCGCTGACGCAAGGCCTTTCAGCATACCATGCATGTAATCCTCGAAACATGGCTCAACACCAGAGGATATACACAAACCCAGACCAAATGGGAACAATTCCCTTCGACATGGCACTAAATTGTCAGTCGGGCCTAATTCTAACTGATGAGGTCCGTACAAAATCCTCAGCTTCAAAATCACAAATAGTCCGCATGAGGGTGAGGACTTCAATAAGATCCCTCAAAGAGTCTCTTGTCACCCTAAAGTCTCCATGGATGGACCTGCGAATAATGCATCCCTACGTCTGAGCATCCTAGTTGCACCATTGCATGAATCTCCTCGGCATTCACATGGTCATGTGGCTATGAAGAAAAAAAAAAGTGAAAGCCAAAGTAAATTTTTCGAATGTTGTCCTTCTAGCTTCTCTTGAAGCACAACATTTGGTGGGTTAAGCTGTTTGAATACATTTTTCAACACCTTGGTCCCTGATGCAGAATAAAGAGAAAGCAGGTCAATAAAGCCTACAAAACAATGGAAATTTCAACAGTCTCAGAATTTCCCCATAATTGGTCAAGTTCTTCATCAGTACTCCAAAAGTCCATTTTCCAAGTTTCATCACTATCAGACATGTCTAAGGTAATGAACATAAAGAAAGAATTTCGGAAAAATTGGCCTTCAACACCCTAAAATGGGCCCCGTAATTAGAACTATATTTTTTGGTGCCTCAAATTTCTATGGGACTACTGCCATTGGATCCGGCACGGTCGAAAACCCCTATGAGTCAAGTTTCGACTTAATCGGGCACTCCAAGATAAAGTTATGGGTAAAATACCGAAAAGGGGTGGGCTGCACACTATTCCAGTGTGGCCACCTTACACCAAAACATCATTAAATGTAGCTATTTTTACAATCACGGGCAGTGACTTTCAGGGTCCATATCTCACTCATTTGGAGTCAGATCGTGATCAAATTTTGTGAGCGTGTTCGTCTCATCAAGACGAGCGATTCGATATGTGGTCCGCCTTGTGATGATGCATGAGCAGGGAGAAAAACTAGAGAGAAGTTGCTGATCCGTGAAGAAAAGTTGCAAAAAATTTAGCAGCAGTGCTCCCTGCTCAGGCGACCAAATCACGATGCTCGCATACCCGATCAGCATGAAACCAATTGCATTATATGCGTAAGGTTCATGGCTATCTTGGCCTGAACCCTGCGTACGATGAACGGTTGGATTTCACACACAAAGGCATTGAAGCTGCTATAAATTTTGGCTGTTGGATTTCAAGATTTCGATCAAAAGCTCAAGATTACAAAATCCTCATTTGGACACGAAATCAAGCTGCGTTTGTTGCAACGTGATCGTGACAGAATGTTCAATGTGATTCAGCTAATAAAATGAAGAAAAAACATCAAGGAACGAGCGCACTATCAATCCGAAGTTTTTAAGATTCATCCAAATATCAAGTCTCATGGTCGTGGCTTAAAAACATGATCCACGGCTCGAAATTCGAAATTATCATCAAATTGATCTTCATGTCAAGCCCTACAAGAAAATAATCATCTTTTGATCAAACGGGCATTAGAACAACCCCGGAAGATCACGCAAGTTCTCGAGCAGCAGCAGGGACAGTTCTAAAATTCCACACATTGTTAGGAAAGGGCAAAATAGTCCTTTTGCACCCATTTTTAAAATTTCTTCTAATTCAATAAAATTGTAATTATCTTCAATTTTAGGTAGTGTTTAGGTGTCCACCCATGTTTGGGCCCAAGTTTATATAAGCATGCAAACCCAAATTGTAAAGGGACCATGGATTCATTTCTTCAATCAATCAATAAAGACTTCATTTTTGCTTAAGCTCGTCGGTGCATCTTGAAAAGAGAGCGAGGAGAGAGAAAAAAGGGTTGATACCCTTTGATAAGGTAATTTTCTCTCTCCTCCTCTCTTTCTCTCTCTTCTTTCTCATCTCTATCTCCCTTTCTCATCTGTGTCTCTCTTTCTCTCTCTTCTTTCTCATCTTTATCTCTCTTTCTCTTTCCTCTTTCTCATCTCTCTCTCCCTTTCTCTCCCCTCTTTCTCGTCTCTATCTCTCTTTCTCTCTCTTCTTCTCATCTTTATCTCCCTCCCCGCTCTCCTTCTAAACACAGCCAGTGATGCTAGCATCGACTGTGTCTTTTTTTTCTCTCTTCTCTTCCTCTAAACATAGCCGGTGATGCTAGTGCCGATTGTGTCTTCTCTCTCCCCTTTTCTTAAGCACAATCGATGAAGTCTAGTGTCGACTATATCTTCTCTCTCTTCTCTGTCTAATAAAGTCAATAAAGCCCAGCACTAACTGCATCTTCTCTCTCTTATATGTCTAATACAATTGACGAAGCTTAGTGTCAACTACATCTTCTCTCTCTTCTCTGTCTAATACAGTCGACGAAGCCTAGCACCGAATGCATCTTCTATATCTTCTCTAACTAGCACAGTCGGTGATGCCCAGCACCGACTGTGTCTTCTCTCTCCTCTTTTCTTAAACACAGTCGATGAAGCCTAGAACCGACTGTGTCATTTTTCTCTCTTCTCCTTCCAACCTAGCCAGTGATGCCCAGCGCCGACTGTGTCTTCTCTCTCCTCTTTTTTTAAACATAGTCGACGAAGCCTAGCACCGACTGCATCCATCTCTCTCTTCTCTTTCCAACCCAGCCGGCAATGATTAGCGTCGACTGTGTCTTTCCTTCTCTTCCTCTTCCAACACAGCCGGCGATGCCTAACGCTGACTGTGTCTTTCACCCTCTTTTCTCCTTCCTTCTCTCTTCTCTCACACTCTTCTCCTTCTTTCTTTCTCTTCCTCTTTTTCTTTCTCTTCTCTTTCTTATTCTCTTACTTATTTCTCTTTCTTTATGATTTTCATTCTTTCTGTTATCCTTTCATTTGATTAAGAAGGGTTGAGATTAGCCTCCTATGATAGTCCTATCGTCTAGCCATAATGTTGTTATGCCAAAATTAATGTGCCCGCTTTATCGCCACAACAGACTCACCATCATGTCTAGCTAGTCAGTATCGGTATTGACGTTTCGTAGTAATCCTGTTGAGCTGGTCTGAGTTATCGAGCCCATTTTACTATCATGTCAGGCCAATTACCCACTAGCTTTGTCACTATGTTGATCTCCCCACTTTGTCAAATTCTTCTTTCCCCCATAATTCTTCTCTCGTTCTTTCTTTCTTCTTTTGAATGTACATGCCTGTGTACGTTCACCCAAAAGGCCAGGTGAGGTCCACTAACCCACTTGACTTATAACCTTTGCCATATATGTGTGATTGCATAAAACAGGAGAATACAGGCCAGGGGAGGCGATTCTAAACCAGTTTTATTACTGGGGGGCTTTCTTCGTGATCTAAGAGGTGGCCCACACGAGCCACCCCATGTAAGTCATGAACCCACCTTAAATTCTTCTCTCATCAGTTGGTAATACTTGCCCTTGTTCTCGAACGAGATTCCCAAGAGAGTAATCTCAAAAGTCTTGAGTCTCCCCTGAAACCAGAGACACGTGCCACCCGATCATCCAGATCTGGAGGGTGAGATTGATGCACCTAACTACCCGCCTCTGAGATTCAGCATATACATCAGCTCCTTATGAGTGGTAAGAACACCATCCAGACGAATGCCCAGCTCATCGGCAGAAGTGTGATTCGTGAGGTTTCCAGCTGGGATGGTGGGTCTACTCATATGAAGATGGTCATTGAAGAATAGGCTACGTGCGTAACCAGGAGTATGAAATATCGCTTTCTGCCCAACGATCCTCAAGATAAATGGGTACACTGTTTCATCCAGCACCCTATTTGTGAGGAAGGTGTTGGAGAAATAAGCCCCAAGCCAGTCATACACATAGTGGATGGGGAAAGGCGTCTTGAAGTCCCATCGGAAGGCTTTGCCGTCCACTATGTTGTTCCCTCCTTCATCGCCCTGATAGATTTTTCCCTTGGATACGGCTCCTAAGCCATAATAGATGCTGTATAAGATCGGTTGTGTGAGCGCATACTCTCACCCCCCTGCCATGTCACAAGCTGCATATAAAGTGCCTGGATGAATGGTGTCTACTCCTCCGAGGAGAGTGAACTTGCACAAGAAGAGAACCAGGTACGCCGCCAAAAAGATGTGATCGTTCCCTCTATGCTGCTCAAATATAGGAGGGGCTCCCTCCATGGATGCCTTCTCCTTTCTTATCAAGCTTGGATCAGCCTCATCATCGCAATCTCCATAAAAGTATGCCACCCATTGGTTGAAGGAGACGTGTCCCTTCTTTGACTCAAAGTAGAGTAGCTGGTAAATCCCGAACAACTCTTGTAATCCAGCTGGCGGGTCTTCTTTTTCCACCCGTTTACATTAAAAAATAACCGAGTACGGGGGCACAACCTCGTCATATATAGCACCGATGAGTGGGAGCCCACCAATGAAGTACAGATCTAGCAGAGACATCCCTGCTTCCCCACGACCAAGCAGCCATGTATTACTGGCATGGCTCCAAGTTTCCAATAACACTTTGATCCTGTTTGAACAACGGTCATAGTATCCCACCGAACACAGAATAACGGCCAGCAGGGAAGCGTGCTTCAGAGCGTCCCTATATCGACTCAACACCCTTACAGTCTAGCAAGAATACCCTTTCAAATACTGGTGCTCCTCTTACACTTGGAGACCAGCAGAAGACCACTTCAGGCTGGGTCTTCACCATTCTCTTGCCTAGGGTCGGCAAGTCCCCGCCTGAGGCTATATTCCAATGCAAATAGTGGAGGAGGCCTACCCCTTCTTCTATTCTTACATTCCCGTCGCCGTCTTCTCTAACCTCAAAGCGAACGGGGTCACTAGCAAAGGTGGCGCTCAAAGACCTCCTCGGTTCACACAAAGCCTCGGTGAGCCAAATTGGCTCACCCCTCACTAAGCTTTCACTGGTGAATTTGTTAGTGCCAAGCTCCCTTACTGGTGGGAGGTTCTTCACATCTGGAATGGCACCTGAAGGCAGGGCCATGAAGTTAGAACGATAGCTTAACTGTCGCGCGTAAGTCACTAAGAGGCAGCCTTATCACCGTGCGCAGAAGGTAAGGCTATCACCGACTACGTAAGACTTCCACAAAATGCTAAGGCTTAGTGTCGGCTACGTTCACAAGGGCGTATCATCGGTTGGTAACTTAAGGCATAATGCCTGCTACTCTAATAAGGGTTATCACCGTCGGCTCACTAAGGTGGTATCGCCATGTGCAAAAGGCAGGGCTATCGCCGTCTCACAACCAAAATGGCTATCTCCGTGTGTGGAAGGCAGGGCTACCGCCATCTCATGACTAAGGGGCTATCATCGTCTATCGAAGTAAAGCAGAATCACCTCGCAAAGACCAAGCCGCAAGCAGTTCACACGTGTCACAAGTGCGGCACAGCACATCCCTCGAAATCTAGGCACGCCGCCTAACACTCGTGACGAGGCCTATCACAGCGTGTGCGGAGGGTGACCGCTCGCTGTCCCACAGCCCTTCACCTCCCCAACCGTTACAAGCTTGTGAGGCCTCATGTTCCCAGTGGCATTTCTTCTCCTCATCAGGAATTCACTCCTACTCACCTAGAAACCCTTCCCCGTCTATTCCCTCTCCCCCACCGATGACCGAATCTAACGAAAAACCACCAGAATTCCTGTAGCAGCTCCCTGTGATCCCATGGGTTTCCCTTCTCCCTTCTTCGCACTCCTCTATCTATCGAAAAAATCGCAGAGTTTCCAGCGGAGCAACTGTACCTTCTCCTTCCCTACCATTGAACGCAGGACTGCCAAAAGTCAACCAAAGACTCCCTATTCACACCGGACATAGTGTCACAACCTGATGGCACCATTGTTTCTCTCATGATAGCTTCAACGACCACTATTCTTCACCTGAAAAGCCTCGGAGAAGCCCTGTGAAGCTCCCTATTCCTTACTCAAGAGGCCTTGACACTCTCTGAAACGTTCGCAAAACACTATGTAAGGCTCAAGACTTGCTCAAGTTCGTTGAAGAGCTCCTGAACGCTTGCACGCTGTGAGTTTTGACCCGAAGTTCTTGCCAAAAGTCACTCGACGGAAGCTCTGGCTTTCTCTGAAACTCATTTCACTGTTTTACATTTCGATCAAATAGTAAAATGGGGTTTTACCCCCTTTTATAGTCTGCATTACCTCAAAGTGCCCCTCACAAATTCAAAATAACGCTCCAAGTCCTTGTCTTCAGACGACGATAGGTCCAGGCCGGGGCGGGTCCAGCCCGAGGCTCGATTACGAATCGCTGCCCCCTGTGCCTCATGAACCTGCTTTCATCTGTTGATATCATTATGACTTATCGTCGTGCGTCCTTCGGATGCTATCGACACGCGCCTCACTAGAAGCTATCGTTGCGGGCCTCACCAGAGCTGTCACCGCGTGCTTCACAAAGGGCTATCGCCGCATGCTTCACAAAGGGCTACTATCGCGCGCTTCACCAGAGGCTATCGCCACGCGCTTCACAAGAAGCTATCTCCGTGTGCTTCACAAAGAGCTATCATCGTGTGCTTCACAAAGTGTTATTGTCGTGCACGTCACCAAAGGCTTAAACATCGTGTGCCGCACCATTTACCTTTCCTATGCTAGCACCTTGCGCTTGCTATAGTGCAGCTGATTGTGGATTTTTCCCACTTTCCTAGATCATGACCTGTCATCCCCACAAGTAGGCCACCACTTTGCATCCCTAGGGAGTCAAGTCTCCAATTACGGCTCTCTCCCCCATGGAGTCACATTCCCTACTCACCTAAATGGTTTAGGTGCACGACCCTAAACTGCATGGTCCAAACTCTCTGAGCTTAAACTGTAGCTAAGGTCTATTTGCATGACCTTAAACTGCACAATCCTCGTTGCATGACTCTAAATTGTATAACCATGATCGAGCTATATGACCTTAAACTGTAGTGCATGTCTTGACCGCATGATGTTAAAAGGCTTAGCACCATTGTAAGCACAATTCATTTAAATCGGACCACTAGCGGTAGTGGAGAGAGAAGGAAGTCGAGAAAGACAAAAGCGCGTGCCCAGTGTCAAGAGTAGAGGTTAGAGTCATCTGGGCGAAAGTTAACGCCATGCATAAGGGTGAAGCAAGCGTAACACCGCGAGCAAGCAAGGGGTATTGTAACGAGCGTGATAGGTGTGTCGCTGCGCGCGAAGGGAGTACGAAGAATCATCGCATGCATATCATCTGCTGAAGCGTCACCACGTGCGTGTCGCTGGCTGAAGCATCACCGCATGTGTACCACCGACAGAAGCATTGCTGCGTGCGTATCAGCGGTTGAAGCGTTGCCACATGCGTATTGTTAGCTAGACATCATCGCATGCGTACCGCCGGCTGGAGCATCGCCACGTGCGTACCTCCTGTTGGAGCATCGTCGCGTGTGTATTGCTGGCTGGAGCACCGTCATGTGTGTATTTTCGGCTGGAGCATCGCCGTGTGCGTATTTTTTGCTAAAGCATCGCCGCGTGCGTATCGCTGGCTGGAGCATCGCCACATACATATCGTCGGCTGGAGCATCGCCGCATGCGTCCCGCCAGCTGGAGCATCACCGCATGCGTATCGCCGACTAAGATAATGCCGTGCGCGGTTGGTCTGGTGTGCAGCCGTTAGCGGCGTCAGCGTCGCGCCATGTTTGTTAGTGTCTTGCCAATTTGTCAATGCCAAGCCACGAGTGTGATGCCAGCAACAATGTTTTCCCCCAACCACCTTTCCCCCAACTACCGTTGCTTTTCAAACTCTCTCTCTCTCTCTCTCTCTCTCTAACACTTAGCATGGAGCGTAACGATTGGCTAAAACGGGCAACCTACGCATGAAGATTCAAGTGTGCAGCTGCTGTGGAAGGGAGCAAAGAGCAACAGGCGACCTGCACGAGGGAGTTTGGGAGCGTCGTGACCCGGTAAGTGGATTTAATGCTATGTATGACAGAACGAATGAATGTAGAATGAAAGATAAATGGAGTAGAATGAATGTGGAACATGGCCTACGAACTTTGGGAAAATCATAGAGTCATTGTCTTACCAAACTTACAAGTTCACTTGATATGATTAAGATGAAATTTATGTTTTAAGTTGATTTATAAAATATTGTATAACATGGTGATGACATGTTACTGCTTGAGGGAAGGTGATTTTTCCAGCAACTATGTGGGCTCTCACCCTGAGCTTTGCACTAACTAAACGGCACCCAAATGTGCCCAAATTGGTTTCAAATGAAAGATTCACACGTCTAGTTAAATTTTGATTTTTGTATCATGATGAAATGTTACATGGATCAAAAGATATGGACCAAAACGTGAGACATACCATCGCTCACAGTCACTGTAAATTTTGATGACGGTGACTCCTCTTGTGCATTGCCGCTTGTGTTTTTATATCATCATCTATGTGATGGAGCACCCATCGGTAGTGGAGATTGATACGCCAAGAAGGTGATGCCTGCACATTCCCTAGCCTGCACAATGACAAGAACTGGTTAGGGGAGAAAGAAGGGTTGCTCCTTGAGAATCATGAGATGAGATATGTGATTAACGGATGTCATGCAAGGTAAAGGCCTGTAGAATCCCCAATGCGCGCTGGGGACCATGTGCGTGAGTCGAGGGTATTATGAAGTGGATTAACCTGCTTGACATTGCTCTCCCTCCTGTGGGATGGTGGAAGTCTTAAGCAACGGGATTGGCTTGGCCTGATGAATAGGGCTTCTACTGGCAGGAGTAGGTGAACGAGGGAGTGAGTGCATGATAGATGAATTGTGGATGTGAATTCCTTTAGCCGTAATGATTGCATGATATTGATATTAGCTACAATTAATGCATGATACTGTTCTTAATTGATGCCGCATTACTTGGATACTAAGACTGTATTTGATACACTAATCAGATGACCAAATATGTAGCCACTGCACTACCACCGATCATCATAAAATGAATTGTTTATTGCACATGAGTAGATTCATTACCATTGCATAAAATTAGATATTCTTACTGAGCTTCAAATCTCATTCCATTATTTTTCCTCCCTGTAGACTGAGAGTAGCAGGTTCAGAGCTAGAAGTGCGGGCCATAGCTGAAGACCGAGGCAGCCACCTTGTGAAGGACCTTTAAACCTTGTAGGTAGCTGGTCTCTCAGCCCTGTTTATATTATTTTCTTGGAACTATGTAACTATGGGCCTTGGAGCCCTAAACTTTATTGTAGCACTCTTTGAAAGAAATGTAACGTAATATCTTTTAGTGTATGGTTTGGCCATGTTTTAAATTCTAGACTTGTGTAAGATTTTACTTTCCTTGGTTTGCTTGATTACCAAAAAAAGGCATAGATTCTACTCTAACCCGAGAGACAAATGCTACATTGAGATCACGAAGCCCCGCTCGATCGCCCTCCATTTAGAAGGGTTGGGCGGTCGAGGGTGGGGTTGTGACAATCATGGTCCAAACTATGTAACCTTAAACTGTAGCGGAGGTCTAGTTGCACGACCTTAAACTGCATGGTTCTAGCTGCAGGACTTAAACTGCATAGCCATGGTCCAAGTGACAAGACCTTAAACTGTAGTGCACGTCCCTATAGAACGACGTTAAAATGGTGTGACAAATAGTCCATGCGCATGACTTTAATCTGTGAAATGGACGCACCTCCCTCATTCCCACTAGAAGTCACATCTGTATAGCGACCCATTATCCCCAGTGGAGTTAGGGTCAATCTTATCTCTTTAATCCCCAGTGGGGTTGCACCTGTGCTCCGGCCTGTCATTCTCAGCGGAGTTACATGCATACTTTAGCTCATTATCCCCATGGAGTCATGCTTACCCCTTCAATCCCCTTGGGTCAATCGCGCACCAAGCTATCCTATCCCTAGAACTCGGGTTACTTTCCATGAGCCATGGAGTTCCATCTTTCACCTTGTAGAGTCATATTTATCCCCTAATCCCTAGTGAAGTTTGTTACTCCATCCAAGCCCCTTGCTGGTCTTAACAATTTTATAACCAGGGAGTCGGATTGCCACTCACAAACTTATTTCTCACAAAGCTTTACATACACGGCAACCATCCTAAATGGTCTAAGTGCACGACCCTAAAATGCATGGTCCAAACTATATGACCTTAAACTATAGTGGAGGTCTAGTTGCACGACCTTAAACTGCATGATCCTAGTTGCATGACTTTAAACTGCATAACCATGGTCCAAGCTATATGACCTTAAACCATAGTACACGTTCTGGGAGCATTATGTTAAACTGCTTGGCCCAGGTCTAGGAGACATGACCTTAAAGACATCCCCACACATGTGCACATGCCCTTCACGTGCATCTTCACACACGCTTTCCCTAAGCGACCAGTTCGTATGCTCACACTACCATCATCATTTCCCCAGTGAATCCATTCACTTCAACATTATTATTCGTCATTCCCCAGTGAGTATCACCCATGCTCACAAAATGGCGAACCATCCTTCCATCTACACTCACCGTCAGCTAGTGGGTCACCACTTTTCATTTTTCATTCATACATCTTCCACTTTTCATAGGTAGCCTCATGCCATCTCCCCAAAGTGAGTCAAAACCACCACCACACTCACTCTATGGCTTCCACAGACTGCCATCCATCCCCACCATGGTCCAACAGTACGACCCTAAACTATATTGCACGTCCTAGTCGCATGACGTTAAAAGGCTTCGAGCAGATCCCGAAGGCATGACCCTAAACACTCCTTCACAAAAAAAAAAAGGAGAGAAAAAAATAAGAGAAGAAAAGAAGAGAAAAAGAAAAGTAACAGGTGTGGTGTATACCTGGATAAGGGAATGCCATGAGTAAAAATGACAGATGAACATGGTCACCAAGCCATGAGTAAAAGAGTTCCATGAAAATAAAAACCCGAGCACGGTGAAAACCCTAAAAGGGAACATTGAGAAAAAATGGATGAAAAAGGGTGGACATGACGATAAGGTCATGGGTAAAAGAGCTCAAAAATAAAGGAGGTTGGTGAAAATCGTCTTTACGGCGCCACTTCCCCGGTCCAAGAGAATACCTGTAAAGGGTGCATGGACCAATAAAACAGGTTGACATAGCATCACAGCCTCAGCTAGCACCCTGCCAAACAGGCATAATCTTGGCTAACGAGGTCCACACAAAATCCTCAGCTGTCAGGAGTCAATCACAACATAAGATGGCTCACCCGGGAGTGAGAGCCTCACAAGATCTCCCAAACACCAAAATAAAAAAGTGTCATTGAGGGTAGGGGTCATGAACAATAGGTCCCTCAAAATAAAAAAGAGTCTTTGAGGGTGAGGACGTTGACTGAAAGAATCCTCCAAAATCAAAAAGAGTCCCTGAGGGTAGGGACGATGAACAATAGATCCCTCAAAATAAAAAAGAGTCCTTGAGGGTAGGGGCGATGAACAATAGATCCTTCAAAATAAAAAAAAGAGTCCTTAAGGGTGAGGACTTTGACCGAAAGATTCCCCCAAAATAAAAAATAGTCCTTGAGGGGGAGGACGTTGACCGAAAGATCCCTCCAAAGTAAAAAAGAGTCCCTGAGGGTAGGGGCGATGAATAATAGATCTCTCAAAATAAAAAAGAGTCCCTGAGGGTAAGGACGATGAACAATAGATCCCTCAAAATAAAATAAAAAAAGAGCCATTGAGGGTGAGGATATTGACCGAAAGATCCCTCCAAAATTAAAAAAAGTCCCTAAGGGTAGCGGTGATGAACAATAGATCCCTCAAAATCAAAAAGAGTCCCTGAGGGTAGGGGCAATGAACAATAGATCCCTCAAAATCAAAAAGAGTCCCTGAGGGTAGGGGCAATGAACAATAGATCCCTCACGATAAAAAAAACGAGTCCTTGAGGTGAGGACATTGACTGAAAGATCCCTCCAAAATAAAAGGGAGTCCTTGAGGGTAGGGGTGATGAATAATAGATCCCTCAAAAATAAGAAGAGTCCTTGAGGGTGAGGACGATGACTGAAAGATCCCTCCAAAATGCTAAAGACGCTTATGAAAGCAAGAAACTGACAAAGCCAAAGCGAACCCGTCAGAGACTTCAGGGTGATGCCTCGTCATGAGGCCACCTCACCAAAATCCCCTTAGCCGACATACCTAGACCTTCGAGAAAGGCCAACAAAAAACCCCCCAACTAGACCCGGTAGGATGGGTCCCACAGAGGTACCTTGATGGTCAATATAAAACCTGGTGTAGCAGCAAACAATGCCTACCAAAGGCTCATAGCACTTGGCCACCAGATAGGCTCGATTCTGACGAACGAGGTCGATACAAAATCCTCAACTGTCAGAATCGTAAATCGTCCCTTGAGGGTGAGGGTGATGAACAAAATTTCCCTCAAACTCTCTTCTCCCCCTAATGTCTCAACAAATGGACCTGTACATTGTATCAAAATGTCAGAGCATCCTAGTTACAGCATTGCGTGGATCTCCTCGGCGTTCACGTGGTCTTGTGGCCAGAAAGAAAAAAAACATAAAGTCAAAGGAAATTTTCCGAATGTTTTCCTTCTCACTTCACTCGAAGAAAAACATTCGGTGGGGCATGCTGTTTGAAGACCTTTTTCAGCGCCATGGGTCCCCGATGCGGAATAAAGCAGAGAAGCTGGCCAATAAAGCCTAACAAACAGTGAAATTTTTGATAGTCTTAGAATGGCCACAAAACTGGTCAAGATCTTCATCAGAACTCTTAAAAGTCTCTTGCCAAGTTTCGTCACAATCCGACATGACTAAGGTAGTGCAAACTGAGAAATAGTTCCGGCAGAATCCACCTCTAACACCCTGAAACGGACCCCTATAACGGGAACCCTACTTTCAGAGCTTCAAATGATCGTAGAACCATCGCTATTTGATCCGACATTGTTGAAAAACCTCAGGAGTAAAATTTTAGCTTAAACGGACACTCCATGAAGATGTTATGGGTAAAATATCAAAACAGGAGGAGCCGCATACTATTCCCGTGCGGCCACCCTGCAACTAAACTCCTTTAAAGGGGCAGTTACGAATAGTAACTTGCAATACTTATATCTCACTCATCTGAGGTTAGATCATGCTCAAGCTTGTTGGAGCGTGTTAGTCTAGTTGAGACGAGTGTTTTGATATGTGGCACGCCCCGTGACGACGCTTGAGCAAGGAGAAAAGCTAAAGAGAAATTGTTGATCTGTGAAGAAAGTTGCAAGAAAATCAACAGCGACATGCCTTGCTCAAGCGGCCAAATCATGGAGCTCGCGAACCCGATCGACGTAAACCCAACTACATCGTATGAATAAGGTCCATGGCTCTCACTGGTCCAAACCTCGCGCATGATAAACAGTCATATTTCGCACACAAAGATGGTGAACTGGCTATAAATTCTTGTGCCGGAATTCCAGATTAAGCCCAAAACTCAAAAGTTGTGAAATCTTCGTTCAGGCACGAAATCGAGCTGCGTTTATTGTCACGCGATCATGATAGCATTCTCAGTGTGATCTAGTGAAGCAATCACAGAAAAACACTATCGATCTGAAGTTTGCAAGATTCATCTAAATTTCAGGTCGCATGATCGTGCCTTAAAAACACGATCCATGGCTCGAAGTTGGTATCATATCGATCGTAATGCCAAGCCCCACAAGAAAACAATCATCTTTTAGACAAACAGGCACCAGAGCAACCCCGGATCGTCCATAGGGCAGCAACAGGGACTGTTCTGAAATTTCCCCAATTTTTAGGAAGAGCAAATCAGTCACTTTTCAACCTATTTTCATATTTTATTTAATTCAATTAAATCTTAATTTTCAACAAATTAGGTTTAATTTTGATCAATTCACGCATGTTTGGGCAAAACTCTATATATATCACGTACTATCATTGTACATGGAATGAACTTTGCTTAATAAGATTTCCATCTCTTTTTATTGCTAGGTCAAGTTTTGAGAGAGACAATAAGGAGAGAGAAACTTTTAGGCCGGTACCCCTGGGCTTAAGGTAAATCTCTCTCTCTCTTTTCTCGTCTTTTCTCTCTTCTTCTCTCTTCTTCTCTCTTCTTCTCTTTCTTCTCCTTCGTCTGAGTTTTTCTCAGAGGCCATACACGGCAGTGGCAGTCCCATGCATGCCTCTTTCTTTCTGTCCTTTCCTGTGATTTTACAGGTCGTGCATGGCAATGGTAACGCCATGCGTGAGTTTCTTTCCCCCTCTCTTCATTCGTCTCTATCTCTCAATGAAGTTCGCAGACGGCGCTGCTCATCGATGTCCGCAGGTGTATCCTTGACGTCCCGCGTAAGTGCAGACGGCGATGCCTATTGCCGCCCGCAGGGGTCTCATCCTATTGCATGGCTATTACAGACAGTGATGCATATCACCACCCGTGAAGGGTTGTGTCAATACCTATCGCCGTCCGCAGGCTTCGTTTACGTCCTGCGCCTATCGCAGACGACAATGCCTATCGCCACCCGCGAAGGGTCACGGCGATGCCTATCACCGCTCGTGAAGGGTCACGGTGATGCCTATCGCCGTCAGCACGCTTCTTTTGTGCGCTTGGTTCTTATCACCATCCGCGAGCTTCTTTCATGCGCTCTGTGCCTATCACCGTATGCAGGCTTCTCTCGAATCCCACGCCTATTGTCGTGTTCTTCACAAGAAGCTATCGCCGCCCACGGAGAGATGTGCTGCCTTCTAATGCTGTCAACGGCGATGCCTAATGTCGTCTGAAGTTCGCTGCCTGCCCCTTTCGTCATTAACAGCAATGTCCGGTGCCTTCCAGGGGCCGCGACACTGATACTCCGTGGTCGTGGGTACCGATCTTAACGCCGTCAGGACCCTCCCTCTTCGCCATCTTACGTCTTTTCTTCGTACTATGCCCGTCTTACTGCCACACCAGATTAGGATAGTCATATCGACCTTGGTTTTGAGTAGAATTGTTGTCACGTCAGTCTGAGTTATCATGCCTGTCTTGCTACCACTCCGAGTCAGTCACTGTACCGGTCCAGCTATCATGCTAATCTCGTCCCTTTATCAAATCCTCTTCTCTTGTCTTTCTTTATTCGAACCTTCTTCTTCATCACCATAACTTCTCATCTTCTCGGCCATATGAATGTGCATTGCCTTAAGGCAAGGGTGGGTCCTTCAGCCCACTTGTCTTGCAAGTTAACCATGATAGTGTTGTACAGAAAACAAGGAGAATGCGGGTCAAGGGAGGTGATTCTGCACCAGCTAAAGCAGCTGGGGGCCTTTTTCGTCGTGATCGAAGAGGGCACCTGCGCAAGTCAGGCTGAGTAAGTCACGGACCCAGGGGAGGTTGGTCCACACTTCATGAATAAAATTACACTCTCACTAATTGGACACTTGCCCTTATTCTGTGAACAAGGTTCCCGAGAGAGCGATCTCAGGTCCCGGATCTTTTGAACTCGAGACACGTGTCACCTGATCATTTAGATCTGAGTGGCGAGATCGAGGCATCAGACCAATATAATATAAGGAAAGACAGCCTCAAACCTTACTTTAATACCGTCAACTCGTTAGTCACTAAACTCGAAGGAGTGCTCTCGTAACGTGTACCCCGGAGGCTTAACGCGCAAGCTGATGCGCTCGCCAAACGAGGGGCTGGTAAGGTGCCTCAATATGTACTTCGGAGGCATGCACCATTGAGGCATGCACCCCTGGAAAATGTACCCCGTAGGCATGCCCTTTCAAAATAAGAAGAAAAGAGTAAGAAGATAGATGAAAGGAGAAGAAAGGAATAGAATAGAAGAATGTGGAAGAGAGGAATTTGACCAAGTGGCTGGACTAACACAGTAGCTCGACCAGCAAGTGATTGACCAGGCGCAGTAGCAAGACAAGCATGGTTATTCAGACTGGCACAGCAGCAATACTACTCGATGACAGAACGATCACCGACCAGCCTGGCATGATGGCTAACCTATCGTGGCAGCAAGATGGGCACGATAACTCAGACCGGTATGGCGGCAATACTGCTAGACGACAAGACTACCATGGCAGTGCTTGACTTAGCCTCCCTTGGTCAAACGACAGAGAAAGAGAGAAGGAGAAGGAGAAGAAAAGAGAAGAGAGAAAAAAGAGAGATAAGAGAGAAGGAAGAAAGAGAGAGAAGAAGAAAAATATAGAGAAGAGCGGTGAGCAAGAAAACAAAGGAGGGAGAAGAAAGAAGGAAGAGGGATAAAGAGAGAGAAGAGATAAAAGAAACATGGACAGCGATGAGGTTCCGTCGTCCATGACAGAGGAGAAAGAAAGGGAGAGAAGCATGGACGGCGATGGGGTTCTACCATCTATGATAGGAAAGAGAAGGAAAATGACAGAACAAATAAAGCATGGACGACGATGAGGCTCTGCCATCCACGATAGGAGAGAGAAGGGAGAAGAAAAAAAGAACAACGATGGGGTTCCGCTGTCCATGACAGAGGAGAGAGAGAAGAGAAGAAGACATGGATGGCGATGAGGTTCTACCATCTATGATAGATAAAAGAGAAAGAGAGAAGAAAACATGAGCGGCGATGACGTTCTTCCGTCCATGAAAAAGGACAGAGAAGAGAGAGAAAACATGAATGGCGATGAGATTCCACCGTCTATGACATATGAGAGAGAAGAGAGAAAAAACATGGATGGCGATGAGGTTTCATCGTCCATGACATAGGAGAGAGAAGAGAGAAAACATGGACGACGATAAGGTTCCGCTGTCCATGACATGGGAGAGAGAAGAGAGGAAAAACATGGACGGTGATGAGGTTCCGCCGTCCATGACATAGGAGAGACAAGAGAAAGAAAACATGGATGACGATGAGGTTCCACCATCTATGACATAGGAGAGAGAAGAGAGAGAAAATATGGACGGCGATGAGGTTTTATCGTCTATGATATAGGAGAGAGAAGATAGAGAAAACATCGATGGTGATGAGGTTCCTCCATCCACGACAGAACGAAAGATGAGAGAAAACATGGATGGCGATGAGGTTCCGGCATCCATGACGGAGGGAAAGAGACAGGGGAACTTGGACAGAGGCTTGGCCGGCCATTCGGGTTAAGGCCCGGTTCACTGTTTATGTTTCAAGAGTAGGAGGACATCATACTCGACGATAAGCTCCATCGTGCATGAATGGAGAAGAGAGATAAAGAAGTGAACAGGGAGATAGAAGGAAGAGAGAGATTAGGAAAGCAAAGAAAGAGAGGAAAGATAGAAGAGAGAAGGAAAGTGGATAAAAAAGATCAAGAAAGAGAGAGGAAAGAGAAAGAGAGAGATGAGAGGAAGAGAGAGAAAGACAGAGATGAGAAGAGGAGAGAGAAAGAAATAAATGAGAATAGGAGAGAGAAAGAGATAGATGAGAAGAATATAAAGAAAGAGAGAGAAGAGAGGAGGAGAGAAAGAGAGAGATGAGAGGATGAGAGAAAAAGTTACCTTCACTAAAGGGTATCAAACTTTTTCTTCTCTCTCCTCTCTCTCTCTTCAAGACGTGCCCAAAATTTCAATGTGAAACTCTCAAATTTTATTCATGAGATGAAAACTGAAGGGGGTCTTTTTACAATTTGGTTCAACATGTATTTATATAATTGGGCCCAAATATGGGTGGATGCTGAAAATCCATCCTAATTGATGATAATTATAATTTATTTGAATTAAAGAAAAATCTAGAAATGGGTGCAAAAGGATTGTTTTGCCCCTGCCCAACAATACATGAAATTTCAAAACCGTCCCTGTTGCTGCCCTAGAACATGCGTGATCTTCCATGGATGATTCGGGGTTGCTCTGGCGCCTGTTTGGCCAAACGATAATTGCTTTCTTATCGGGCTCGGCATGACTATCAATTTGATACCAACTTCAAACCACAGATCGTGTTTTTAGGCCACGATCATGTGACTCGAAATTTGTATAGATCTTGAAAATTTCTAATTGATAGTGTGTTTGTTTCTTAATATTTTTCTTTGGTTTCTTCACTGAATTGCACTGAGCATACTGTCATGATCATGTTGCAACAAACGCAGCTCGATTTAGTCACTAGACGAAGATTTCATCGTCTTGGGTTTTTTACCGGATCTTGAAATCTGACCGTTGGAATCTACAGAAACTTTTACGCCTTCATGTGCCGAATCCAACCGTTCATCATACATGGGGCTTGGACAGACATAGCCTCAGACCTTACGTACATAATGCAATTGGTTTCGCGTCGATCGGGTATGCGAGCTTCATGATATGGAAACTCGAGTGAGGCATGTTGCTACTGAATTTTATGCAACTGTATTCACAAATTGCCAACTTCTCTCTAGATTTTCTCCCTGCTCGGGTATCGTCATGGGGTGTGCCACATATCAAAACGCTTGTCTGGACGAGACGGATGTTCTCACAAAATTTGAGCATGACCTAACTCGTAATGAGTGAGATATAGGTATCCGAAATTCCTGCTCATGATTGTGGAAACCAGTCTTCTTTAATGGAGATTGGTGCAGGGAGGCCGCACGGGAATAGCTCATAACTTTGTCATGAAACATCTATTTATGCTGAAACTTGACCCTTAGGGTCTTTCGACCATGCCAAATCCAATGGTGGTGGTCCCATAGTTGTTTGACACACTGAAAATAGAGTTCTAGTTACAGGGTCCATTTTAGGGTGCTAGAGGCTGATTTTTTCGAAATGTTTTCTTTGTCTGCACGACCTTAAACATGTTGGATTGAGATGAAACTTGGCAAGTGGCCTTTTGGAATGCTTAAGAAGATTCTAACCCATTTTAGGAAAATTCTGAGACTGTCAGGAATTCCACTGTATATCAAGGCTTTATTAACTAGCTTCACTTTTATGCCACATCGAGGACCTAAGGTGCTGAAAAATGTGTTCAAACAGCTTGCCCTACTAAATTTTGTGCTTCAAAAACTTCCTTCGGCTTTATTACTCTTTTCTTCCTAGCCACAGGGCCACGTGAACGTCGAGGAGATCCACGCAATGTTGTAACTAGGATGCTCAAACGTTTAGATGTAATGTACAGGTCAATCCATGGAGACTTAGGGGGAGAAGAGACTTTTGAGGACGTTTAGATGTAATGTACAGGTCAATCCATGGAGACTTAGGGGGAGAAGAGACTTTTGAGGGATCCTATCAAAGTCCTCACCCTCGCGTGGACTGTTTGTGATTCTGACAGTTGAGGATTTTGTACAGACCTCATTAGTCATAATTAGGCCCGTCTAGCAGTGAAATGCCATGCTTAAGGGAATTTTTCCCATTTAGTTTGTGTTTCTTTGTTTTGTTGTTTGTTCTTGATGGTCTGCTGAAGGGCCTTCTGTTGGCGGCCCTCTGTGTTTCGCACCAGATTTTCCTTGGCAGGCAGGGTACCTCAGTTTATCAAGGTGACCAGCTTTGGGAAAAACCCTGCTTACTGCTAGCAGTTTTAACAATCAGGATACCTCTCTTCTTTGTCAGAGGTGACCCCTGAGGGCTCAATCCTTTTGCTACATAACAGGTCCAAGGTCTGGCTGACTTGGCTTTCTTGGGGCACCTTCAGTATCTTAGAGTGCGTTTAGTGACCTTTGTGGAATGGTGCTCTTCTTCATCAGACGTGTCTTACCTTCTTGGCCAGTCTTCTATCCTTCGAGTCCTGTTTGTGAGTGATCTCAGGCTATCATAATATTTTCTTGATGCTCATCTTTTTGGACCTTGGTATAGGGTATTCTGACACCAGGATTTTTCTTCTTACATGTTGCCTGAAGCTGGCTATAGAGGCGAACGCTGCATCAACCTGTTTATTAGTCCAAGCACCCTTTGCGGGTTTTCACTTAGACTTGGGCAGTGGTGTCGTAGAGACAATTTTCACCAACCTCCTTTTATTCGGGCCTCTTTTACCTATGACCTTTTGGCCATGTCCGCCTTTATTCTTCCATTTTTACTCATGGTGCCCTTTTGGCATGCCCAGATTTTTATTTTTTACGGAACTCTCTTACTTTTGGTTCTGTGATCATGCCTGTCCGTCATTTTTACTCATGGCGTTCCCTTGGTTAGGTATACACCATGCCCGTTATTCTTTTTTCTGTGAAGGCGTGTTTAAGGTCATGCCTTCAGGACCTGTGAGAAGCCTTTTATCATCATGCAACCAGGACGTGCACTACAATTTAAGGTCATACAATTGGACCATATTGGAGATGGGTGGCAGTCTATTGAGGCCATAGAGTGAGTATGGTGGTGGTTTGACTCACTTTAGAAAGATGGTACAAGGTTGTCTATAAGGGATGAATGACGAATGGATGGAAAGTGGAAAATGGTGACCCACTAGCTAATGGCGAGTATGGGTGGCGGGATGGCTCGCCGTTTGTGAGAGAGGGTGAAACTCACTGGGGAATGATGAATGGTAATGAAGGAAGATGGTGTGGTGAGTTGATGAAGGTGGTGCGCACACATAGGGAAGGCATGCGTGAAGATACATGTAAAGGGTGCATGCGCATGTGCGGGGGCGTGTTTAAGGCCATGCCTCCTGGACCTATGCAAAACAATTTAACGTCATGCGGTCAGGATGTGCACTATGGTTTAAGGTCATATAGCTTGGACCATGGCTGTGCAATCTAAAGTCATGCAGCATGGACCATGCAGTTTAAAGTCGTGCAACTAGACCTCCACTACAGTTTAAGGTCATATAGTTTGGACCATGGTGCTAAGCCTTTTAATGTCATGCGATCAGAACGTTCACTATAGTTTAAGGTCATATAGCTTGGATCATAGCTATGTAGTTTAAAGTCATGCAACTATGACCATGCAGTTTAAGGTCGTGCAACTAGACCTCCACTACAGTTTAAGGTCATGTAGTTTGGACCATGGCTGTGCAGTTTAGGGTCATGCAGCACGAACCATTATGTGGGTTGCCATGTAGGTGAAGCTTCATGGGGAATAAAAGCATGGAAGACAGTCGACTCCCTAAGAATAAAATGATTAAGGCCATACATAAGCAGAGGGCATAGATGAAGATGGCGACCCAACGAGGGATGGCAAATGGAAGCAGACTTTACTGAGGATTAGGGGTGTGACTCCATGGGGTAAATGATAAGACTCTATAGAGAATAGGTTCATGGAAAGTAAATCGACTACCTGAGGCTAAGATAGGAAAGGGTCTACGTGAGGATAATGACTTGGTGTGAGACAGACCCACTGGGATTGAAGAGGCAAGCATACCCCCTTTTTTTGGCATACTCCTAACTCCACTAACGATGATGGGCTATGGCACAGGTGTAACTCCTACTAGGATGTTGGTGCGACATCGGTGTAACTCTACTGGAGATAGTGGTAGAATACACGGTGATAATAGGGCCCTGCATAAGGGTATGCAGAGTGGTAGCACATGCACGGCGTTAGCATGGGGAGCATAACACACACGGCACTGGTCCTGAACGGTGCTAGGCACCAGTCACACAGACAATGCATGCGCATCATTGGGCACAAATTACATGGGCGGTGCTGGGCATAAATTACACAGACGGTGCTAGTCACAAGTTACACAGACAACACTAGTCACAAGTTATACAGACAGCGCTGGTCACAAGTTACACAAACAGCGCTGGTCACAAGTTACACAGACAGCGCTAGTCATATGTTACATAGACGGTGCTGGTCACAAGTTACACAGACGGCGCTGGTCACAAGTTACGCAAACGACGCTGGTCACAAGTTACATAGACGGCACTGGTCACAAGTTACATAAATGACGCTGGTCACAAGTTACATAAACGGTGCTGGTCACAAGTTACACTGACGGCAGTGACCTGTGTTTAGGCCTCGGGTCTGAGCCTGACTCGGTCTACGTCCTTGATGCATGAGGTTTCATGAGCGACGGTAAACCTCCATTCGGGCCTAAGGCCTGAGCTCGACCCAGTCTGGCCCATCGCCGTTTGGTCTTTAGGGACTTAACTGGCATTCTCGATTTGTTAGGGCCACTTGGGGGAAGCTTCACCTATATAAGGGGGTGAACCCCATATTTACCATTTTACCGAAGGTAAAACAACTAAGGATTTTTAATAGTTGGCATGAACTTTGGCATGAAAGTTTCGGTTGGGAGGCGAAGGCTCTGCTAAGGTGAAGATTCTTGCAGGGGTTACTATTGTTAGAGTAAGAGGAGCACAAAGTTGCAGGCTAACATAGCGACTCTGGTGGTAGTTCTAGGGTAGCTCAAAATAGAGGGAAAGGGGTCCAAGTTGCAAGCAGGGAGCTGCCAGTAAACGTTCGCTAGCTTTCGTGAGTTTTCTGGTGGTTTTTCAGTATTGTGGAGGATAGAGGAAGGTTGAACAGTGGGTTTCCGGTGAGGAAAGTGGTTTCCCGATGAGTAGCTGGATGGTCACGAGGGAGTGAACAGTTGCTTGCAGACGAAGGGTCACTTGAAGATGAACAGTCGCAAAGAGACGAAAGGTCACTGTCAGCGAATGATCATCAGAAGGTGAACAGTCATCGGGAACGAACAGCCATCGGGAGGTGAACAGTTGCGGGGAGACGAAAGATCACCTACAGCGAATGGTCACCGGAAGGTGAACAGTCACGGGGAGTCGAAAGGTCTTTGAAGAAGCTGGATAATCACCATCTAAAGCGTCGCGATTGAACATAAGCGGTGATAGAGAACACAATCGGTGTTAGCCCTTTGTCAGACACAAATGGCGTTAGTCCTTGGCAACACAGCCGGCTTTAGCCTTTAGAAAACACAGTCGATGCTGGGCCTTAGAAACACAACCGACATTAACGTTTGGGAAACGCAGCCGGCGCTGGGCCTTAGAAACACAGTTGGTGTTAGTCTTTTGAAGACACAGCCGGCGCTCATCTCGTAAGGCACTAGTCAGTGCCTTAGTCTCGCATGGCTAGCAACATGACGTGTCCGGTGTTAGTCGCACACGGCGGTTGCTGTTCGCTTGATCCTTTCGTGAACAGAAACAAGTTGTGCCTGGCTATGGTCGTGCTTGACGATGAGTTACGTGCGGTGATTGTTGCGCACTTCGTTGATTCATGCGCGATGATGGTTACGCACGACAATGACCCAGGTAGGCAAAGGGTGGCATTCAATGGCAAGGTCGGGCTTATGAAGTCTGTTGGAAGCCAAGTCCTCCAGCACAACAGTGAACTCCATGTTGTTTTGTGGAAGAGTGCTAACTGTGAAGAGGGCATGCTCTCTATCATAGGCTAGTACCTTGCCAAAAGGTCTGCTTTGTATGTTTTATAAACTTGATCTAAAACCCTTTACCCTCCTGATGCGGGAGCAGATTTTTGGCATGTAAGCGTCCTCTTTTCCTCAGATGCAAGAGCAACACTAGGGTCAACCACTTTATTTTCCTCAGATGCAAGAGCAATGCTGGGGTAACTGCTTTGTTTTCCTCAGATGCAAGAGCGATGCTTGGGGTCTGCCGTCTTCTTTTCCTCAGATGCAAGAGCGACATTCCGATGCAGCTACTCTCCTTTCTTCTGATGCGAGAGCAGTACTGAATGATAGATTTGTAACCTCCCTAATAATGGGCGTTTGGCTTGTAATCCTTATAATGTAATAAAAAGAGTTAACTTTGTTTGAACTGTCTTGCTTCTCTTCTTTTAATCATCATTTTTAACTCTTCTTATTGACATTAAGTCTTTTTGAGCATGTATCATGGATAGTATTTCTTTAGGTGATAGGGGGCATTGCCTCCTCTCAATCAAGATGTGCCAGTATGTAAGCTCCATTTGGCGATACCTTCTTGACTATAAAGGGACCTTTCCACTTATGGTCAAACTTCCCTTTACACTGCCCATGCATAACAATCGGTCTCTTGATGGCTAGAACCAGATCCCCACGAGCGAATGAGCGGACTCTGACTAACTTGTCAAAGGCCCTCTTCACTCTCCCCTAGTTGAGTTTGAGGTTCCCCTGAGCTTCTAACCTCTTTTCATTGAGTGCATCCAATTCTTGACACCGAAGGTTGACTCTCTCATCTTCGATCAGTCCTTGATGTATAGCGACAAATAGTGAGAGGAGTTGAATTTCAAGGGGTAAAACTGCTTCACCCCCATAGACTAGGGAATAAGGAGTGGAATCGGTGGCATTTCGCATGGTAGTGAGATATGCCCACAAGGCTTCAAGAACCTTCTCATGCCATTTCTTCTTCGTTCTTAATACCGGCTTCCTTAGAATGTTACATAAGGTCTTATTGAAAGCCTCAGCTAATCCGTTGGCTCGAAGGTGGAAGAGTTGAGTACTTCCACTCGAAATCGAACTGGTTAACCAAACGATCAATGTGATGACTTCTGAACTAAGGGTCGTTGTCAAATATAATCCAATCAGGTACTCCAAACCGGTATATGATGTGATGTCGCACGAAATTGGCCATCGTAGTCTCAAGGACATGCATGAGGGGGACCACCTCAGCCCGCTTGGAGAAATACTCTATTACTGCTAGAATAAAGACATGACCCATTGCCAAAGGAAGGTCAATAGGCCCTACAATGTCCATACCCCATTGTGAGAAGGGCCATGATGCCACTGTAGGGTGTAAGGGTTCTGGAGGCTGATGAATGAGGCTCGAGTACCTTTGGCACACCTAGCACTTCTTGGCACAGTTTAAGGAGTCAGCAATCATCGAGGCTAATAGTATCCCAACCTGCGTATCCGTTCATTGACCTTAGGGCCAGATTGATGCAATCCATAGATGCACGAGTCTACTTCTTCCAACACCTTATTTGCATCTTGTGTGTCTACACATCTAAGAAGAATACTGTCAAAAGACCGTATGAAGAGAGCATCTCCTTCGAGGATGGTGTACTTGATCGACATCCAACGTGCATTGTTGCGCTTGGCACGATCTTTAGGGAGTCTACTGCGTTTTATTAAATTAATGACGGGCTCTCTCCAATCTTCTACCTGCTCGACTTCCGTGCATATTGGGTCGAAGAACTCTGGTTCTCATTTTTGTACCTTAGCTCCTTGACTCCGTGCCATTTCCTGTTTGATCTTAATAACTTCTTTGGCTGATAGAAGTGCTCTGAATGGATAAGGTGGGC
Organism: Amborella trichopoda; assembly: GCF_000471905.2. The sequence goes on from NW_006499799.1 coordinate 3,325,122, forward strand.
ACTCGGGAAAGAAATTTCTCTCATCATCCATGTCTACCTTGGTTCTCAGTTCAATGTGTCTCCACTCTGCCACCCAGACATGCGTGAGCCCTGGTGAGGACAATTGAATTGTAGCCCCGAGTTTTGCTAGTGCATCGGCCTGTGAGTTTAACCTCTTGGGGATGTGACTCAAGGATACATCATCAAACTGAGTCATATACGATTTTACAATATCGTGATAAGGCTTGAGGGTGTCTTTTCTCACGTCATAGATCCCCTTAAGCTACCGAATAACCAACTCAGACTCACCATAGATCTTGAGCTGCTCCAAGTCTAGATTGAAGGCTATCTCCAACCCAATTATAAGGGCCTGATATTCTGCCTTGTTATGGGAACTGGCTTTAGTGAGAGAGAAAGAAAGAGGTAGTACTCCTCCTTTTAGGGTCATGAATATCGCTCCGGCGCCTCCTCGATTAGATTGGAAGGCTCCGTTGAAGTACATCTCTCATGCATGAGCAAGTTCTGCATAGAATACTTCTTCATCAGAGAGATCACTTGATAAAGTAGACTCTATGGGTACAGGATATGCTGTGAGAAAATCAGCCAAAGCTTGGCCCTTGATGGCCTTTTGTGGGACATATGTGATGTCAAATTCCATCAACAATAATGCCCACTTAGCAAGACATCCCGACAAGCATGGGCGTGTCATGAGAAACTTTACAGGATCTGCTTTTGATATAAGTTTTACTTCATGTCTAAGCAAGTAGTGGCAGAGCCTTTGTACTACGAAGATTAGGGCCAGCCACATCTTCTCAATAAGGGGATAATTTTTCTCGGCTCCTTGCATCCTACGGCTGAGATAGTATTGTGCGGTCTCCTTCCCTTCGTCATTGTTCTGTGCCAATAATGCCTCAAGTGACTCATCTAGAGCGGTCACATACAAGATGAGAGGTTTTCCCAATACTCGTGTAGAGAGCACTTGAGGGTTGAGTAAATATCGCTTGATGTCATCAAGGGCTGCCTAACACGCTTCATCCTAGACGAATGGGGTATCCTTCTTCAACAGGTACGAAAAGGCTTACAACGACCTGAGAGGTTTGAGACAAACCTGCGTATGTAAGCCAGCTTCCCTTGGAAGGATCGCAGCTCTCGCAATGTTGTTGGTGATGGCATTTCCTAAATCGCCTTGATCTTAACTGGCTCAAATTCCAACCCTCGGTGTCTAATAATGAACCCCAAGAACTTTCCATAACACACTTCAAAAGCGCATTTCAGTGGGTTCATTTTGAGCTGATGAAGGTGTAACCATTCAAACACCTTTTCAAGGTCTCTCATATGAGAGTCGCTCTCTTCGGATTTCACCACCAAGTCATCTACATAACATTCCACATCTTTGCGCATAATGTCTTTGAAGATGGTCGTCATTTCTCTTTGATATGTGGCATCGACATTCTTCAATCTGAAAGGCATCATTGTGAAGCATAAGATCCCTTTTGAAGTCAAGAATGCTGTGGCTTCCTCATCTTTTAGTGCCATCCGTATCTGCTTGATAGGCTTGACTGATGGATCGATGCTAAGACGATGGACTGCGACTTGAGGATCTAAACTAGGCATCTCATGGTAATGTTAAGCAAAGATGTCTGGGTTTGCTCGCAAGAAGGCAGTAACATTCTCTTTCTCTTTTGGCGACATATTTACCGAGGTGAAAGTGGGCCTGGGGTTAGTTTCATATCCTAGGTTTATCTCCTCGAGCTCATAAGCTGTGGCATGACCGCCTTCTTCCCATTCTTCTAGGGCTTCTAGCAACTCCTCATCATTGGCTTCGAAAGATATCTCGTTAACCTCTAGTGAAGTTACCCATACTCTTGTCATTTCTTCTTCTAGCCAGGCTTTGCTATGGAATATAGTTCTTGCATCCTCATCTTACTTGCCAACAAAAGGGTCAACCTCGAGCAAAGGCGATGTATTGGTCGAGAGGATTCGTTTTGAGGTTCCTGAGAAAGTTGCGACTCAGCGCTTATACAGACAATCAATGTCTCATGAGGACTTTCCTAATGTTCTCCTGTATCCACCATGGGTCTAGGTAATGTGGCAGGTTGAGGTTGAGGCTTAGCAGTTGGCTGAGTACATGGGACCAGAGGCATCCCAGGGAATTGGAGGATGGGTAAATTGTTTGAAGTATTCAGGTGAGGGAGAAGTGGTGGATCAGGAAACTTTAAGATGCCTGGATTTTGAGGTGGAGGTTGCAGCGTTTTCCCCAATCTCAGGCTCATTTGCCCTGTGCTGGGTGATGCTTTTGATATTTGCACCATGTGACAGACTTCCCGAGAATAGAAGTTGTGCCCTCTTAATTCTCCCAGCTTCTGATCAACGTCGGGCTCAGGAGGCCACTGGGGTTTCTTCGTCTTTGACCTCATGCGCTTCTTTGTGGAGGAAGATGACTCTAACTTGACTCGAGCCACCAAGGCGTCAGCAATTGTTAAGAATTCAGCTGCCTAAGCTAGCGTCTTTTTCAACTGCTTCTGTTGTGTCATTGGTTCCTTCGAGTTCTCTATCGAGGGCCTCGAAGTCTGCACATTCCAGAGTTGTACCTGCAGGAGACATAGAAGAGGTGGGGGAAGAAGAAGAAGAAGAAGAAGAAGAAGAAGAAAGGTCAGTAGGTGAGGGACTTTTAAGGTCATTTCCCTCATTGGACCGATGTGGGCAACTTTTTCATCATCACCTGAGTTGGACGTGTGCAGGGAGTCTTTTAGGTCTTTCCCCTGCTTAGACCGTTGGGGAGTGCTTTTAACATCGTCACCCGCATTAGACGTGCCCCGAGTAGAAGATGGCTCGAGGATCTCCTCTTGGTGAGGTGCGGAAGGAAGGATGATCGTGCCGAGGATGAAATCTTGTAAGGTCGGCAATGGAGGAAGACCTGAGAAACTCCTGCTCAACTGGCGGTTGAGCGGTCTTGTTTCTCCAACGAGCAGCCCTTAGCACCCTTCTTCTCATTGTTTTCATTGGAAGTGCTTGATTCGTCTTGCTAAGTTGCGAACAGCCTTAGCTTGACGAACTGTCTCTTACTTTAAGGACTTGAGTCTGCTCCGCCTGTGGTAGACTCTCCATGGTTGGGAAGTTGAGGGTTCGATAGGATCTGAATCATCATTATCGGGTCTTGTGTCAGGAGGTCCTCTCGCACCTGTGGAGCAGCGACTTTTGAGTCTCCCTCTAGAACATTATAAGCTTCTTCGCGTCCCTGTATTATGTTGTGGAATCTGGAGCACTCGCTCTGGTCATGGCCCCATATCTGATGGTATGGGCACCAGTGGTTTTTAATTCCCTGAGCAAGACGTCGGGGCTGCCTTGTCGGCTTTGGGGTGATGAGGCCTTAGTGAAGCATCATGACAAACAAGGCACGAAGGAGATCAAGCGGTTCGTCTTCCTCTTGGACTGTCATTGCGTGGGAAGTTTCTGCTGCCCTGAATGCTTTCTCTAGCTCTTCGACCTTTATCTGATCCTTCTGGATCAGGGCTTCGATGATGTATTTTAGCGTATAGCATTCTTCTATGGGGTGGAAGCACAAAAATTCATGTGGGTTTCGAGTCCAGCTTGATCAGGGAACTTGGTCTCAGGCAACTCAATCATGTTCTGCTCCAATAATAATCGGAGTAGTGCAAGGACCCATTCTTTTTGAAAAGGGTAGACTTTATTCTTATGCCTGGTCCAATAATCATCTCTATTAAGGTTCGCATGTGGGGGTACCCGATTGTATGATTGTTGTTGTTTGCCTGCCTGAGGTGCTTTCGTTGTGCTTATTGAAGCGTTGGTGGAACAATTTCTCCTTTTCCTCCCAAGTATGTATTGAATTTGAGGGCAGTCGAGCATATCACTGAAAAGTCAGGCCATCAAGTGTTTCAACAAACTGACAGAGAATGAGTCTCCCATCAGCCTCTCTCAACATGCTACTTGGAAATGGGCGATATGCTGATGTGGGGAGGTTGTACCATCGAACAAGGGAAACTTCCCTTTCTTGTAGTCTGAGGGAAACAAAACTTGATCAATGTAGAAGGGGTACGGCTTCTGGTAAAGCATTGTACCCTATATACCCCGGATTTGTCTGCTCTTTAAGTTATGGGTTACCATAACATCGATGTCTTCCTATGAGACGGGGTGCAGAATGGAATTGTCCTGTGAGGTAGGACGGGGAGGCTGCCTTGGAGCTGCATCATCCGAGTGATGGGAGTTGGCCCCATGAGGGGATACATTGACTGGGGAACGTGTGCTTTCCATGCGATCAATCTTCTCCATCATTGCTCACACCATCTGCTCGAACCAGTCCATGTGTTCCTCCTGTGAGTCGTTAGGTTCTGTCACAACCATTACGCTAACCATTTTTTCAAGGTGGTCAGCTTTAGATGTTGTTGAAGGCTTCCGAGCTTAATGAGTCAAGCGCGGCAGATCGATCAGCAAGGCCTCGGCACGCACCACCTGTACTCAAGTCTTATATGTCGATCGCATGAGAATCGTTCTTGACAGTCCTGGGAATGGTTGGGTCATCTTCTATGACACTGACCACACTTCTTATTCAATCTCTATGATTCGAAGAGGGTGAAAGGGGTTTTGATAATGAGGGTTACTGGGAGAGGCTGCCCTGATTGTCTTGGTTACTTCCCTAGTCAGGATTTGCATACCCCTATCGCCTTTAGCTTCGAGGCTTTGATGGACCTCATGTCAGAACTGCGATCACGATTGCGGTTGGTCGGCCCTTCTAGAGCAAGAGAGAGCTGTCTCCATTAGGTGAAGCAATGGGTGTGGACCAAGTACTGAGATCAACCTAGGCCGAGGAGGACAAAGGACTTGATCTCCCATTAGGTCTTTTCCCCAACCTCTCTTACGGGCTCCAGAGACATGACCGAGATGATGGGGCTAGTTTAGGATGATACTCTTAGGGAAAGTCCTCGAGTACCAGGGCTGAAGGTGCTTGCCCAAAGAGAAGGGGTAGGCAGAGGAAGGGTCGACTCATGACGACGCTTGAGTCAGGAACGAGGAGCGGTCTATGAAGGCAACGCGTGTGCACCCCTTGAAGAACGATCACGAGTGACCTTGGGGTCAGCCCGGGCTCGAACAAGTGGTCTGACCTTAGGAGGCCAAGAAATGCGAGCAGGTGTTTGTAAGAGAATAGGTGGAAGCCTGCCCCTTACATGGTGCGCGAGTGTGTGCTGAGTAAGAGGACGAGGGGGTCGTCTTCCGTGTACTCGGGTTGGGGCAATGACGGCATTGCCTCGAGTGGTGGGATGCACATGTATAATGTGTACAAGACCTGGCCGTAGGAGGCCTGATCCTGGACCCTAACTCGAGGTAACACAAGGGTTGCCCTGAGGTGTGGCTCGTTTGGATGACCCACGAGCCTTAGGGTGTGTGTGAGAGGTGGAGGCCACAGGGTCTCCACCTCGATATGTCGAACCTCTAAGCATAGAGACCCGAGGTGGTGTAGGAATGTGGGGGGTAACCTTGCGACGACCCACAGGAGCAACGACAATTTTCTTGCCTTTTGCAGAAAGGGACTGGGCAGCCTTTCGGAGTAACTCGGCAATCCTACTGACGACCGGCAAGTGACTTGTCAATGACAGGGTGCATGCTGTGAGTGGCAGTAAATGTGCTGCTAATGCAAAGTTCTTTGGTGGGGGTTCCATCAGAGCTAGGAGATGGGGAGTTAGGGATCTTTAAGTCCCTTCTCACGCCTATCCAGGTTAAGACCTGGGAGTTAGACACTAGGTCTTTGCTCAGAAGGAAAGTTGGGAACGAAGTTCGAGGAACTTGTTCCCAGGAGATGCTCGCGAATGCGACGATGAGAAAATCCCTGATCTGGATAAATGGGTTAAGAAACCCATAAGCCATGTGTGTGCAGAAAAACAAAAACAAATGAGAGACTAGTCAAACAGGGATGATTCGACGAAGGAGTAGTGTGTCTTCAGTGGAGAGGAGAGAGACAGAGAGATTACAGGGACCCCGATGAGGCCCGCCAAAAAGGGTAGGCCCACATCGATATCCCAGTGCAGAGGGAGAGACAGAGAGAGAACAAAGAAGAGAGAAAGAGAAGATAAATGAGATAAGAGAGAGAAAGAGAGAATTGACATAGGTGACAATGATGCTATCGTCTGTGTCAGAGAGAGAAAAGATAGAAAGAGAAAAAAGAGAAAGAGAAGAGAGAGAATGGGAAGATAGAGAGAGAGGAAGAGAAGGGACAGAAAGAGAAGAGAGAAAGAAAAGAGAGAGAAAAGAGAGAAAAGAGAAAAAGAAGTGAGAAGAGAGAGAAAGAGAAGAGATAGAAAGAGAAGAGAGAAGATAGAAAGAGAAGAGAGAGACAAAAAAATAGAGAAGGGAGAAAGAAATGGAAGAGAGAGAAGAGAGAAAGAGAGAATCGACATAAGCGACGGCTAATGTTGCTGCAGTGTCAAAGAGAGAAAATATAGAAACATAAAAGACAGAAAGCCAAGAGAGAGAGAAGAGAACATAGACGGCATCTTGGCTACCGTTTGTGAAGAGGGGGAGAGAGAAAGAACACAATGGTTAGGTGCCTCGATCTCACCCTTCGGGTCAGGATGACCTGGTGGCACATGTCTCGGGTTTCAGGGGAACTCGGACTTGAGACCGCTCTCTCGAGAACCTTGTTAAGAAACAAGGGCAAGTATACCAATCGATGAGAGAGGAATTTTAATGTGCGGTGGGACACACCTCACCTAAGTCCGTGACTTACTCGAGCTGACTCGCGTGGGCGCCCTCTTAGATCATGACGGAAAGCCCCCCAGTCCTACAATTGATTCAGAATCACCTCCCTTGGCATGTACTCTCCTATTTCTACAATCACACATGCACGGTCAATTTACAAGACAAGTGGGCCAAGGGACCCCACCTTGTCTTTGGGCTAATACACATGAGCATGCACATTCAAAAGAAGAAGAAAAGAGTAAGAGGATAGATGAAAGGAGAAGAAAGAGATAGAATAGAAGAATGGGGAAGAGAAGAATTTGACCAAGTGGCTGGACTAACACAGTAGCTAGACCAGCAAGTGATTGACCCGGCATGGTAGCAAGATGAGCACGGTAACTCTGACCGACACGACGACAATACTGCTCGATGACAGAACGATCGCCGACTAGCCTGGCACGATGGCTAGCCTATTGTGGTAGCAAGATGAGCACGGTAACTCAGACTGACATGACGGTAATACTGCCAGACGACAAAACTACCATGGCAGTGCTTGACTTAGCCTCCCTTAGTCAAACGAGAGGGAACGAGAGAAAGAGAAGAAATGAGAAGAGAAAAGAAAGAGAGATAAGGGAGACGGAAGAAAGAGAGAGAAGAAGAAAAAGATAGAGACGAACGGTGAGCAAGAAAATAAAGGAGGGAGAAGAAAGAAAGAAGGGAAAGAAGGAAGAGGGAGAAAGAGAGAGAAGAGAGAAAAGAAACATGAATGGCGATGACGTTCCACCGTCCACAGAGGAGAGAGAAAGGGAGATAAGCATGAACAGTGATGTGATTCCGCTGTCCATGATAAGAGAGAGAAGGGGAAGACAAAAGCATGGACGGCGATGGGGTTCCACCGTCCATGACAAAGTGAGATGAGAAAAGAAAGCATGGACGACGATGAGGCTCCACCAGAAGAAAACATGGATGACGATGGGGTTCCACCATCCATGACAGAGTAGAGAGAGAAGAGAAGAAGACATGGACGGTGATAAGGCTCCACCATCCATGATAGACAAGAGAGAAAGAGATAAGAAAACATGGGCAACGTTGAGGTTCCACCATCCAAGACATAGGAGAGATAAGAGAGAGAAAACATGGACGGTGATGAGATTCCACCATCCATGACATGAGAGACAGAAGAGAGAGAAAACATGGACGGCGATGAAGTTCAATTGTCTATGACATAGGAGAGAGAAAGAGAAAACATGGACGACGATGAGAATCTGTCGTCCATGACATGAGAGAGAGAAGAGAGGGAAAACATGGACAGCGATGAGGTTCTGACGTCCATGACATAAGAGAGAGAAAACATGGATGATAATGAGGTTCTGTCGTTCATGACATAGGAGAGAGAAGAGAAAGAAAATAGGGATGGTGATGAGGTTCTACCGTCCATGACATAGGAGAGAGAAGAGAAAGAAAATAGGGACGGAGATGAGGTTCTGCCGTCCATGACATAGGAGAGAAAAGAGAGAGAAAACATGAATGGCAATGAGGTTTCGTTGTTCACTATAGAGGGAAAGAAGAGAGAAAAAATAAGGATGGTGATGAGGTTCCATTGTCCATGACAGAGGGAAAGAGACAGGGGAACTTGGACAAAGGCCCGATCTGTCACTCTGGTTAAGGCCCGGCTCACCGTTTATGTTCCAAGAGTACGAGGACATTATACCCAGCGATAGGCTCCGTCGTCCATGAATGGAGAAGAGAGATAAAGAAGTGAACAGGGAGAAAGAATGAAGAAAGAGATTAAGAAAGCGAGAAAATAGAAAGGAAAGATAGAAGAGAGAGAAAGAAAGTGGATAAAGAAGATCAAGAAAGAGAGGAAAGAGAAAGAGAGAGATGAGAGGAGGAGAGTGAAAGAGAGAGATGAGAAGAGGAGAGAGAAAGAGATAGATGAGAAAAGGAGAGAGATAGAGATATAAGAGAAGAAGAGAGAGAAAGAGAGAGAAGAGAGGAGGAGAGAGAAAAAGAGAGATGAGAGAAGGAGAGGGAAAATTACCTTCACCAAAAGGTACCAAAATTTTTCTTCTATCTCCTCTCTCTCTCTCTCCAAGACGTGGCCAAAATTTCAATCTGAAACTCTCAAATTTTATTCATGAGATGAAAACTGAAAGGGGTCCTTTTATAATTAGGTTTAGCATGTATTTTTAGAATTGGGCCCAAACATGGGTGGATGCTTAAAATATAGCATAGTTGATGATAACTAAAATTTATTTGAATTAAAGGAAAATCTAAAAATGGGTGTAAAAGGACTGTTTTACCCCTGCCCAACAATACATTAAATTCCAAAACAGACCCTGTTGCTGCCCAAGAACCTGCGTGATCTTCCATGGAGGATTCAGGATTGCTCTAGCACCTGTTTGGCCGAAAGATTATTGCTTTCTTGTCGAGCTCAATATGACGATCGATTTGATACCAACTTCGAACCATGGATCAAGTTTTTAGGCCACGATCATGCGACTCAAAATTTGTATAAATCTTAAAAACTTTCGATCGATAGTGTGCTTGTTTCTTGATGTTTTTCTTTGGTTTCTTCATTAAATTACACTTAGCATGTCGTCACGATCGCGTTGCAATAAACCCAAATCAATTTCGGATGAATATTTCGGCGTCTTGGGTTTTTAGTCGGATCCTGAAATCCGACGACCAAAATCTGTAGCAACTTTGATACCTTCGTGTGCCGAATCCAACCGTTCATCATACATAGTGTTTATACCAGACATAGCCTCGGACCTTATGAACATAATGTAATTAGTTTCACGTCGATCGGATACCCGAGCATCGTGATATGGCCACTCGAGCTAGGCATGTTGCTGTTAAATTTTCTACAACTGTCTTCACGAATCGCCAATTTCTCTCTAGTTTTTCTCCCTTCTCGAGTATCGTCACGGGGCGTGCCACATATCAAAATGCTCGTCTTGACGAGATGAACACGCTCATAAAATTTGAGCGTGACTCGAATTTGATGGAGATGGTGCAGGGAGGCTGCACAGGAATAGCATGCGGTCTACCCTTTTTTAATGTTTCACCCATAATTTTGTGCTGAAACTTTTGTTTAAGCCGAAACTTTACCCCTTGGGGTTTTCGATCGTGCCAAATCCAATGGTCTCATAGCTATTTGACGCCCTGAAAATAGAGTTCGAGTTATAGGGTCTGTTTCATGGTGCTAGCAGCTGATTTTTCCAAAATTGTTTCTTTGTCTACGCTGCCTTAGACATGTTGGATTGAGATGAAACTTTGCAAGTGGCCTTTTGGAGTTCTTAGGAAGATTCTAACCCATTTTGGGGCAATTTTGAGATAGTTAGGAATTCCACTCTAGATCAAGGCTTTATTGACCGGCTTCTCTTTTAGTCTACATCGGGGACCCAAGGTGCTAAAAAATGTGTTCAAACACACAAACGATGGTCTGACTGCCGTCTGTGAGGAGAGGAAGGTAGAAAGAACACAGATGATGGCTTGACTACCATCTGTGAAGAAGGGAAGGAGAAACAAGCACAGACAACGGCTTGACTGTCGTCTGTGAAAGGAGAGAAAAGAAAAATAGAGAAAGAAGAAAAGAGAATACAAGAACGACAATGAGGCCGATCAAAAAGGGTAGGTCCACATCATTTCCCTTGTGAGAGGAGAGAGACAGAGAGATTACAAGAACCCCGACGAGGCCCTTCAAAAAGGGTAGGCTCACATCAGTATCCCTATGCATAGGGAGATGTCTGACGATGAACCCCAAGAATTTTCTGGAGCGTACACCAAAAGTGCATTTTAACGGGTTCATTTTAAGTTGGTGAAGTTGCAACCGCTCAAATGCCTTTTTGAGGTCTCTCATGTGGACATCCGTCTCTTCAGATTTACCACCAAATCATCTACGTAACACTCCAGCTCTTTGTGCATCATGTCTTTGAAAATGGTCATCATTGCTCTCTGATATGTGGTGTCAGCATTCTTTAATCCAAAAGGCATCATTGTGTAAGAGAAGACCCTTTTTGGAGTTTAGAATGCAGTGGCCTCTTCATCTTTGGGCGTCATCCTTATCTAATTATACCCAGAGTATTCATCCATGAAGGAAAAGATTTGACAGTGAGCTGTAGAGTCGATGAGCATCTCGGTGAATGGCAGTGGGAAGTCATCCTTAGGACAGGCGGTATTCAAATCGCGAAAATCATAACACACCCTGATTTGACCATTCCTTTTCTTGACTGGAATGAAATTTGCTAGCCATTTCGGGTATTTGACTTCACGGATGAAACCTGCTTGTCTAAGTTTGGTTATCTCGGCATCTATTTGCATCTCGAGGTCAGGTCTGAACCTTCTCGATTTATGTTTGACAGGTTTGACAGTCGGATGAATGCCGAGATGGTGAACAACTACTTGAGGGTCTAAGTCGGGCATCTCATGTAATGCCAAGCAAAGACGTCACGGTTTACTTTTAAGAAGGCAGTGAACTCCTCTTTCTCTTCTAGAGACATACTCGTTGAAATGAACGTAGGTCTGAGGTCTGCTTTGTCTTCAACATTTATTTCTTCTAGTTCATCAGTTTTGGTCTGACCACCTTCTTCTCATTCTTCAAGAGCCTCTTGCAACTCTTCATCATTGTTTTCAGAGATATTTTGATTGATCTCAACTGCAGAGGCCCATGATCCTGACATCTCTGCCTCCGACAGAAGCCCAGAATGGATTATAATTTCTGCACCTTCCCCCACTTAAGGAATGGAGGCATCTTCCATAAACATGGATTGTTTCTCGGACTGCAGGGGTTCATCTTGGAGATTATAAGGAATTTGGGATTCAACGATTATAGTGCAAGAAGTTTGACAATGCAAATCACATGGTCTTGGAGCAGATATCTGTAGTATTTGATCTACACTGGCTGGTGCGTCACAGACTTGTATCATGTGGCAAGTTTCTTGAGAATAAAAACTTTTCCCCCTTGACTCTCTCAATCTCTGCTCAAAGTCAGGCTCAGATGGCCACTAGAGTTTCTTTGGCTTCGACTTCTTATGCTTCTTTGAAGAAGGTGGCTCTGCCTTGTCTTTAGCTGCCAGGGAATCAACAACTGTTAAGAATCGTGCTGCCTGCTCCAGGGTCTTTCTCAATCACTTCCATTGCATCTTAATTATGTTTGATCCCTCAAGTTCTCTATCGAGAGCCTCGAAGTCCGAACATATCAAGGTTGTACCTACAAGAGACATAGACAAGGAAGAATAAGAAGCAAGAGAAGAAGGAGGAGTAGGGTAGAAGTTGGGGGAATTTTAAGGTCGTTCTCCTCATCAGACCGATCTGGGTAGCTTTTTACACCAGCACCAGGGTTAGACGGGTGCAGGGGATCTTTTAGGTATTTCCCTTGCTTAGACCGCTGGGGAGTGCTTTTAACATCTTCACCCTCATCGAACGTGTGCTAAGCGAGAGACAGCACGGGAATGTCTTCTTGACAGGACAAAGAAGGAAAGAGGATCATGCTAGGGATGAAGTCTTGTAACGTTGGCAATGGAGGAAGGGGCTTGAGAAATTCTTACTCGATTGTGAGTTAAGCGGTCTTGTTTCTCCGGTGAGTAGCCTTTGGTGCCCATCTCTTTCTGGTTTTGTGAGGTGATGTTTGATTCGTCTTGCTGGGGTGCCAAAACGCTCTAGCATGACGAACCTCTTCTCACCTTAGGGACTTGAGTCTGCTTCAGCCATGGTAGATTATCCATGGCTGGGAAGTCGAGGATTCCGCAGAGTCTGAATCATTGATAGGAAGGTCCTACTTTGTGAGATCCTCCTGCCCCGATGGGGAAATGTTTCGAGGATCACTTACGGAGAGGTTGTAAAATTCATGACACTCCCGCACCTTCTTTGTGAATATATCAAGGAAAGTTGTGCATTCTGACAAGTAATGACCTCTTATCTGATGGTATAGGCACCAACGATCTTCGATCCCCTTAACAAGGCGAAGGGGTTGCCTTGCCTGCTTCAGTGGGATTATTCCTTCTTGAAGCATTATAATGAAGAAGACATAGAGGATATCAGGTATTTCGTCCTCCTCTTGAATGGTTACGACATGGGAGGCCTCAGCTGCCCCGAAGGCGCTCTTTAAATCTTCAAGCGTTATTTGACCCTTCTGAATCAGGGTCTCAATAGTATCCTTCAGCGTGTAGCAGTCAGCTGTGGGACGATTGATCCTCCGGTGGTAAGCATAATAATTCGCCTGAGTGTCAAGGCCAGATTGCTTAGGGAACTTGATTTCTAGAAGCTGGATCATATTCTATTCCAATAATAATCAAAACAACACAGGGACCCACTCCTTCTCGAAGGATAGATCTTGTTCCTGTGCCTAGCGAAATAATCACCCCGATCAAGATTGGCTGGTGGAGGTAACCGATTATAAGACTGTTGTTGCTTGCCAGCCTGGGATGTTACCTTTGGCATTCCTACCCCTTTAGAGAAGTCCACGGTTTGCGAGGGAGCCTTCTTTGAAACAGTGACCATGACGGCTGCACTGATTACCCCTTCTGTTGGCTGCCCTGTGTATTATTCCAAGAGTTACCATTGCCCTAGTTGTTTGGTGAACTTGTAGATGGTTGTCGTGTCCCACCATGGTGACGTGACAAACTTTCTATACGAACTGAATTAGAGATCAACTCTAATATGGAGATCGGATTGGAGGGTTCAACATGTAGAGCGATTTCAGGTCGCATGCTCCGCACGCAAGTTTGGACTGCTTCCTTCTCAAGCGTAGGATTAGGATGGCAGGAAGCCAAGTTTCTCCATCTTGATATGAACTGATCTATGGGCTCATCAAGGTCTTGAGTCAGGGTGAGAAGTTTGATGGTTTGAACCTCTCTCTCGACCTTATAAAAGCGTTGATAGAATAGTTTCTCCATCTCCTCCCATGTATGCACCGAGTTTAGAGGAAGTCAGGCATACCATTGGAATGCTGGGCCATCGAGGGTTTCAACGAATTGGCGGAAAAGAAGTATCCCGTCAGCTGCTATTTCCCGACATGCTTCTTGAAAGTGGGCGATATGCTGGTTTGGGGAGGTGGTTCCACTGAATAGAGGAAACTTCCCTTTCTTATAGTCTGAGGGGAACGGAACCTGATCAATAAAGGAGGGGTATGGTCTTTAATAAGGTGTAGCACCCTGTATGCCTGGAATTTGTCTGTTCTTTAGGTTATGGGTGACCAATGCATCAATATCTGACTGAGAGACCGGATGAGGGACAGAATTGTCCTATGAGGTAGACAGAGGGGGTTGCCATGGAGGTACATCATCAGAGCGATGAGAATTGACCTCATGTTTAGCCGACTGGCATGCAGCATCAATACGATCGATCTTTTCCATCATTACGTGTACCATATCCTCAAACCTGTTCATGCGATCTTCCTGCGTATCACCGGGCTCGCTTACGACCATTACGCTGACCATTTCTCTAGGGAGGTCAACGTTACTGGCAACTGAAAGCTTGCGAGCTTAATGGGTCATACGTGGTAGGTCAGTCAGTAGGGGGTCAGCATGCCCTGACTGAACTCGATTCCTGTATGCGGATCACACTTGGACCGGTTCTCTACGATCTGGGGACCGTGGCTGTTGAGTCGGTTCAAGACGGTCTTGGGCTCGTGGCTGTTGAGTGGTTGGGTCTTCTTCTACGACAGTAACCACAGCATAGGGCTCATGGAGCTCTTCTTCATGCTTCATCATCTGAAGGGGGTAGAAGGCATTCAGGCGAAGAGGATTGTCAAAATTGGCTGTTTCGACCACCTTGGCCTCCTCCCTAGTCAAAATTTGTAGACCTCTATCGCGTTTAGCTTTGAGGTGTTGATGGACCTCATGCCAAAACTGCGATCTAGGTCACGGCTGGTCAGCTCTTCTTTCACAGGAGAGAGCTGTCTCCATCAAGTGCGGCAATGAATGAGGGCCAAGAACTGGAGTCATCTTAACTCGATCTTCCATGAGGTCCATGCCCCAAGCTCTCTTATGAGCTCTAGAGACACGACCTAAGTGTGTGGGCTGGTTTAGGATGGTACTATGGGGAAAACCTTCGAGTACCAAGGCTGAAGGTGCTTGCTGGATGAAGAAGGAGCAGGCAGGGGTAGGGTTGACTCACGATGAGGCCTGAGTCAAGGGCGAGGGGACGCCTGAGATGGCGATGCGTGCGAGCCCCTTGAAGAAGGATTTCGGTGAACCTAGGGTCCACCCGGGCTCGTGTAGGTGATCTGGCCTTAGGAGGCCGAGAACTATGAGCAAGTGTATGTAAGATAATAGGTGTAGGCCTGCCTCTTATTGGGTGCGCTGGTATGTGCATAATAGGAGGACGAAGAAGTCGTCTTCTGAGTACTCAGGTTGGCTCAATAATGGCGTTACCCTAAGCAATGAGACGCATATGAGTAGTGCGCGCGAGGTAACATAAGGGTTGCCCTTAGGTGTGGCTCTTACGGGTGACCACTGAGCCTTGTGGTGTGTGTGGGGGGTGGAAACCGTAGGGTTTCCGCCTCGAAGTGTTGAGCCTCTAGGGATAGAGACCAATGGTGTAGAAATGTGGGGGGTAGCCTTATGGCGACCCACAGAAGCAATGGCAACTTGCTTGCCTTTTACAGAAAGGGACAGGGTAGCCTTCCGACGTACCTCAGGAACACGACTGGCAAAAGACTTGCTGGTGGCTGGGTGCATGTTGTGCGGGGCAACATAAGTGCTACCCATGCAGGACGCCTTGGTGGAGTTTCCACCAAAGTGAAGAGATGGGGAGTGAGGGACCTTCAAGTCCCTACTCACACTGGTCCAGGTTAAGACCTGGGAGCTAAACAAAGGGTCTTTGTTCAAGAGGATGGTCGGGAAAAAAGTAGAAAGAACATGTTCCCTAGGGACACTCTCGAATACGGAGATAAGAAAATCCCCGATCCGGATAAATGGGTTATAGAACCCAGCAACCATAAGTGAGTGTGAAAGGATAATGAAAGCAGAAAATAAAAGAAGAAACTAGCCGAACAAGAGCGATCCGACTAAAGGGTAGTTAGTCCCCAATGGAGATATCAAGTTGGTTAGGTGCCTCGATCTAGCCCTCCGGATACTGGATAATTGGGTGGCACGCGTCTCTGGTTTCGAGAGAAGACCCGGGACACTTTTTATATCACTCTCTCAGAAACCTCGTTCAAGAACGAGGCCAAGTTTTACCAACTGGTGAGAGAGGAATTTTAAAGGTGGGTTCAGGAGTTACTCGAGTTGGCTCGCGTGGGCGCCCTCTTATGTCACGAAAAAAGCCCTCCAGTAATTAAACTGGTTCGAAATCGCCTCTCTTGGCTCATATTGTTCTTGTTTTCTGCAATCACACATATATATGGAAAAGGTTGCAAAATGGGTGAGTCAGACCTCACCCTTTTCCTCTTTGATGGACGTACACAAGCATGTGCATTAAAAAAGAAGAAGAGAAGAAAGACGGGGGAGAGAAGAGTTCGACTGAGGAAGAGGATCAAGCTAGCGAGTACTTGGCCTAACGTGGTAGCAAAATGGGTTCGGTACCAAGACTGGCTCACGGGATCACTACTAGACGTCATCACCAATACCGACTAGCTAAGCACGATGGTCAATCTATTGTGGAAATAAAGTGGGCCAAGTAATCCTGACACACCAACATTACGGCTAGACGACAGGACTTCCATGAGAGGCTAACCTCAATCCCTCTTAGTCGAACGAAAGAATTGTAGAGTGGTGGTTAAGGGAAAAGAATCAGGTAAGAGAAAAAGGGAACAGACAGAGGGAGGGAGAAGAGACAAGAGGATAAAAGAGAGAGGGAAGGAAGATACAGTCGGCACCAAACATTGCCGACTGTTTCAGAAGAAAAGAGATAAAGCAGTCGGCACTAGGCTTCACCGACTGTATCAGATGAGAAGAGAGGAAGGGAAGAGAACCACCCGACACTAGGCTTACACCAGTTGCAATTGGAGAGAAGCAAGGAAGAGAGATCGAACCGGTGCTAGGCTCCACCGACTACAACAGAAGAGAGACAAATCCAACCGACGCTAAGCTTCGCCGACTGTGATGAGATAGAAAAGGGAAATCCAACCGACGTTAGGGTTTGCCAACTGCTAAGGAAGAGAGGAGAGAGAAAACCCCACCCAGTGTTGGGATAAAGTAGGAAGAGGAGAGAGAAAACCCCACCCGACGATGAGAATGAAGGAAGAGGAGAGAGAAAACCCCACCCGATACTTGGATGAAGGAAGAGGAGAGAGAAAACCCCACTCGATGCTAGGATGAAGAATAGGAGAGATAAAACTCTACTCGGTGCTAGAAATGATAGAAGAAGAAAGAGAACCCCACCCCGTGTTGGGAATGAAGGAAGAGGAGAGAGAATCCCACCCGACACTGGGAATGAGAGAAAGGAGAACCAATCGATGTTGGGAATGAGAGAGAGGAGAACCAACCGGAGCTAAGCTTGCACCAGTTGTGATGGGGAAAAGAGAAAGAAATGAGAGGAGAGAGAAAGAGGGGAGGAGAGAAAAAGTTACTTGTCAGAAGGGTACCGACTCTTTTCTTCTCTCTCCTCTCTCTCTCTCCAAGACATACTCATAGGCTCAAGCAAGAATGTAAATTTCTATTGAATGATCTCGCGAATGAACAGAGGGCCTTTTACAATTTAGGTTTGCATGCTTATATAGAATTGGGCCCAAACATGGGTGGATGCCCAAAACCTACCTAAAATCGACGATAATTACAATTTAATTGAAATAAAATTAATTCCAAAAATGGGTGCAAAAGAACTGTTTTGCCCCTGCCTAACAATGTGTGGAATCACAGAACAGTCCTTGTTGCTGTTGGAGATCTTGCGTGATCTTCCGTGGCTGACCCAAGGTTGTTCCGATGCCCGTTTGATTGAAAGATTATTATTTTCTTGTAGGGCTTGGTATAGCGATCATTTTGATACCAACTTCGAGCCATGAATCATGTTTTTGAGGCATGATCATGAGACTTGAATCTTGGATGAATCTTGAAAACTTTGGATCAATCTTGTACTCGTTCCTTGATGTTTCTTCTTGATTTCCTCATTGAATCACACTAAGCATGCTATCACGATTGTGTGGCAACAAACGGAACGCAATTTGGAGCCTGAACGAAGATTTCGCAACTTTTGAGTTTTGGTCGGAATCTGGAATCCCCGAAATTTCAGTTACGTCGTCGGCTTCGTGCATGAAATCTGACTGTCCATCATGTATGGGAGTTCAATTCAATGATAGCCTTGGATCTTACACATACAATGGAATTAGTTTCGCATCGATTCGTTGTGCAAGCATCGTGATTTAGTCAATTGAGTGAGGCGTGTCGCTGTTGAATTTTCTGGAAATTCTTCACGGATCGGCAACTTCTTTCTAGCGTTTCTCCCTGCTTGGATATCGTATCGAGGCATACCACATATCAAAGCGCTCGTCTCGATGAGACGAACAGGCTCACAAAATTTGAACGTGATCCGACTCGGAACGAGTGAGATATGGGTCCTAAAAGTGACTTTTCGTGGCTGTAACAATAGCCACTTTCAATGGTGTTTTGATGCAGTGAGGCCGCACCGGAATCATGTGGGGCCTACCTCTTTTTAGTATTTTATCTATAACTTTGCCCTAGAGTGCCTGATTAAGCCAAAACTTGACCCATAGGGGTTTTTTATCGTGCTGGATCTAATTGCAGTGGTCCCACAACTGTTTGACGCCCCAAAAGTATAACTCTAGTTATGGGATCCATTTCAAGGTGCTAGAGACCGATTTTGCTGAAATTGTTTCTTTGTGTTCACTGTCTTAGACATGTCTGATTGTGATGAAACTTGGCAGGTAGTCTTTTGAAGTGTTGATGAAGATCTTGACCAATTCTGGGAACATTCTGAGACTATCGAGAATTTCCACTGTTTTATAGGTTTTATTGACCTGCTTTCTGACAGGGACCAAGGTGCTGAAAAATATATTCAAACACACTCTTGATTCCACTCTTGAGCTTTGTGCCTATATTGACTCTGATTTTTCAGGGGATACTACTGATCGAAAGTCTACTACAAGTTTTTGCATTTTTCTTGGTGACTCCCTTCTTACTTGGAAGAGCAAAAAGCATAAACGCATTGCTCAGTCAACAGCTGAAGCTGAGTATCAAGCAATGGTTCAAACAACAACAGAGATTATTTGGTTTTGCTGGTTATTAGCTGATTTGGATGTGGAGGTTTCTAAGCCCACTCCCTTGTATTGTGATAGCAAAAGTGTAATTTCTATTGCAAATAATCCAGAGTTCCATGAACGAACCAAGCGTATTGAAGTAGATTATCATTTTCTTCGACATGAATATTTAGCCGGGACATACATCTCATCTTCCATACAGTTGGTGGACTTCTTTACAAAGTCCCATAATGCTCTTCGTTTCTCAAGCCTTGCTTCGAAACTCTCAATGGTTCACTTTTAGCCATCACGAGTTTGAAGGGGAGTGGAAAATTATGTATATTTACTTTTTTATTTTTATTAAATAGGACGATCTTTCTATAATCATGCGGACTGTATTCTTTCTTTTTTTGTATATCACACAAGTTGTGCAATATAACCACCCTTGTATACATATATGGGATTTCTCCCACATATTTAATACAGAAAACAAATATTTCTCACATGGACTACGTAGTCGTTTCCATTAGAATAGATTGCATCTTTGGTTAGAGTCAAAGGAAGTTCCTAAATCCATTAGCATAATCAGACGTGCAAAGTCCCCACCAAATTAATTAATTCGAACACTAAGTTAAACCCTTCAAGTCATCATAAGGAGATTATTTGTGCAGATTTCAAAGTGGGGAACCAAAATGATGAAGGGCAGTCCAAAGAGTTAAGAATGAATGCAATGATCACAACAAAGAAAAGAAAACGAGTTAAGTACGCATGCCCCGGATTAGTAAATCATATTTTTGACAACTATTATGAATAAGGATGATCCAAACTTATTGGATGCCATGATTGCTATAACCACTTACTTGCATAAGGATTGAAGATATTTAAAATTGATAACTAATTGAAATAGTTATTTGACACATTCTCTCACTAGAGGGCAGTAGGGCTTTCAATGGGCCGGGTGGCCCGGCTCTCAAAAAAAAAAGGGCCTGAGCCACAAACAATCCTGAGAGCCGGGTTAGGCTACAAACTATGTCCCAAAGGCCTGGCCAGGGCCAGGGCCAGGGCCAGGACTAAGGCAAGCTTAGCCAATTTTTTTATGAAAGTAAAGTATATAGGGAAAGGTTTTTATGCTTCCCCTACCACATAAAAGTTCTACCATCCTCCTACCATCCAGCCGTCCAATTTTGATCAAGAGAGCCACTCATCGTTTGGTCTTAGACCCGACGTCTCAAAGTATTTTATTTTTAGTTTTTTTATATACAAATTGTTTGAATATGAAATTTGGTACGTGTCATCTTCTCATTGGGGTGCACCTATAAAAAATATTAAAAATAATTTTTCAATAAAATATAATGATCAAAATATCCTTTAAAATTTTTAAGGGTATTTTGGTTCTTGTATTTTATTAAAAATATTTTTTTATATTTTTCACTAGTGCGAGTTTAATAGAGGAATGAGCGTCCCAAAATTTGATATCAAAATAGTTTATAGAAAAAAAATTAAAAATAAAATAGTGTAGAGACATGACATTGTGATTGGGGCAATCTTACCCCTCCATTCAAAATAGACGGTTGGATAAGGGAGATGATAGAACTTCTATGCTATAAGGGAAGCATAGAAAGCTTGCCCTACCCAAGTATATATTGTCTACAAGGTTAATATGTGGAAGGTGTATACTATAATTAGTATACATACGAAGGGTAGGCACAATATCTTGTATTTTATAGTAAGTCTGGGTATAGTAATGGTGTTGTATATTCATATTGATTAATGAACACAGAGAGTTTATTTAGATAAACATAGGACTCTAGCATTTCCGACCTTAAGTCCCTATGCAAAATAGGGTCCGTCTCCTTAAAAAAATAAAAAATAAAAAATAAAAAATAAAAAATGTAATAATAATAATAATAATAATAATAATAAATATGGTGGTCACTGGAATCCGTTGTAGAAGCGACCAACAAAGGCAGTCAGCCTCATCCGTTGCTCAAGCAAAAAAAAAAGAAGATGAGATACCCGCCATCATTGCACCAGTTGATGCTCATTCAAAGCACCACCACACCATTGCCATACCCTATATTTTCTTTATTAAATCTCTTCTTCTATTCTCTCTCTCTCTCTCTCTCTGTTTAAATCTCTTCAAATATTCTTTTCCAAGGAGCAAAATTCCTTTTGATGGAGACGTCTTGGACACGGACACGCAAGGGTTGAAACTTGAAAGCAAACTCTAAATGAGTGAACAGGAAAGATCGAAGCATCTGCTAAAGGGATCCAAGAAAAGGGATTTCAATGCCCACAATAATTCGACTGTGAAAAGACCGAGTGATTCATTAACAAATTATAAGCCCAACAAGATTGAGAAATTATTGAATGTCGCATCATGTTGATGAGTCTCAACAATGGACCTATTTCCATCAAAGTTGAATGCTGCAAATAGGTGAGGCCTGCATAGAAATACCTTAGGTAACTGTGGTTTGCACATACATATATGCATATATTTATATTGGACGCGGATAGCATGTTGTTAGCCCACATATTATAGAAATACAAGATTGTTAATAGATATATTTTTAAATATAATTTGATCATAATTTTTAAAGAATATGTAATCTTTAATATGGAGATCATGAATATGAAAAAAAATAAAAAATTGAAAAACTAAAAATAATAATTATATGAAGAAAACATTTAGACTATTAGTTGCAATTGTTTTTTGATGGACCACCTATTTGCATCCATCTTTAAAATAGATGCTTTATACCTCGGGACTGCATACTGTAGAAATGCGATCTACTCCGCATGAAACAATTGTTCATAAATATTATATGGATATAGTTTCTACAAGGGCTAGGCTTTATGAATATAAAGTAAAGTCTCACCTCGAACTTTCGTCCCGACACTTTGGGCAACAAAAATCTCCAATATGGCTCTAAAATCAATTTCCCACACCGACTATGAAATTTGAAAATTAAAAAGTAATAAGATCTCACCGATCTATGAACAATTTTTTTTAGGTCAAAATGGACAGTTTATATAGTATTTTATTATGTAGATTATTTTTAGAGCTTGAATTTCTTTTTCTTTTTTTTTTGTTTTTACAAACATAATAGTCAAGACAGAGATGATAGATTTCAAGATTGTCCTACTTCATAGCTGTAATTTTCGGTGAGTTTTGAGTTGAAGCTTCACTTAAGACTGCAACCCTCTAAAAACATTTTCCTTGCCATATATATCATGTATGGAAAATGGTTTGGAAGCCATATATAGTACCATCAATTTAGATGGGATACTTGCACTTGCAAAAGATGTTTGCTTTGGAGGATGCACGCGAAAGTTGCAAAATTGCTTTTGGAAATCGTATCTTATTCTTCCCACCACTACATGTTTAATAATAAAGAAATATAATAATGATTAACCACAACGATAACGATTCGTAGAAACCTTGCATTATAATAAAATATATAATCCATACTATGCCGCAAGGAGTCCATAATTATT
>NW_006499799.1:3350224-3403405 GCF_000471905.2 Amborella trichopoda
TAAAATTCAAGAACTACTAGACATCTGTAATCGTCAGAGAAACCAGATTCAATCTGGCCCGTTGGGCGCATATATATATATATATATATATATATATAGGTTTTCATTTATGTAAAATCAAGTGTTAAGTTTTCCTCTTTTAGGGGCCGTTTGGATACCTGGAAATATATTGTCTGTGAAATATATTACTGACGTAATACATTGTTGCATAATACATTACCTACAAATGGATTGTCATTGTTTGGGTAGTACTTAGATGGAACTTGGGAAATACATTGCTACTGTTTGGCTATGTCTTGAATAAATATAAGAAATACGTTACCAACGAGATATGACAAATATGGCTATGTTTGGCTAACATCATTAGACTTTGGTTTCAACATGATAAGTCCTTGAAATAATATGATTGGAAGAACATGATTTTATTTTGATAAGTCTTATTTTTATTAATTTTTTATAGAAGTCTTTCAAATTTTTCTCTATATATAATTTCAAATAAGCAATAAATTTATTATACCAAAATTTAAATCTTTATGGTACAAGTTAAAAAAATAGGGAGAAGTTTGATTAGTAAACTAGAAGATTTGGTAATTTCACTAGAAAATTTTGAAGCATTAAATGAGACTAAAGAGGTATCTTATTTCAATTGAACTTTTACTAAACTCTTATGAGGATTATGTTGGGTGAAATTTTTTATTATGATTGTTTTATGTAATTTCTCATCGATTATCAATTATTACTTGTATTATTTTTCTTTTTATATGAGAGCTGACGGCTTCAAATGAGGGCTACAACTGGGGATAGAGGGATATAGAAATTTTTTTATTATGATTGCAGTAGAAAATTGTCCCTCATCAAGTTCTACAATTGTTCAAATCAATTTAGATTTTCCCCTACTTTCACTTACTAATTATTAAAAAAAAAAAAAATTTATATGAGAGTCGGCTACAACTAAATTGGGGATAGAGGGATGTAGAAATTTTTGTTATTATGATTGCAGTAGAAAATTGTCCATTCATACACGTGTTCAAATCAATTTAGATTCCCTTTTTCATATCTCCTACTTTCACTTTCTATTTACCTTAATAATTATACAATACAGCGTAGACACACGCCAAAGATTTCCAAAGATTATCTGTCAATCCCCGTAATAGATTTTTTATGCCTCACCGTATGTAATGAATTTGTTGATTTTTTGAGAAATCTAGTGTAATATCTTTCCATTTTCTTATTATTAAAGTGTACCCAAACATTGAAAATGTCATATTTCCTTGTAATCTATTGTCATATAATAGATTTTCAAGTACCCAAACAGCCCCTTGGTATAAAAGGGCATCTAGGACAATCTTTCCGATCCTATTAATTACGTTGACTCTAAGGGCTAATCTAGCAAAATGGACTTTCACTCCACTCTCTAATATCTATCATCTCTAGCTGCGTGTTTCCGTCTACTGCACCGTTATACTAAAGATGTCATTGTTTGGCATCTAGACCGTCTGATTTTCTTTCTATTGCATTATCACGATGTGGCACAACTTCTCTATTCTACGGTTGTTAAACTATGAGTTGTATTTTCTTTTTATCATTAATAAAAATTGTGTACGGGGGCCTTCTTTCCATTGACTTACCAAAAAAAAAAAACCATGATCATCCTTGAAAGGAACATTATGCCAACAATAATATATGCAAGAAAGTTCACATCCAGTAAATATTGATCCAAAAAAAAAAAAAATTAAAAATATAAAATATATTACAAAATAAACTATCTGCCTTCGTTTAGCATGTCAAATTCATTAAAACTTGAAAATCTAACAAAAAGAAACCAATCAAACATTGGATTCTCAACTAAACCCAGTTTCACTTTGGACCAGAATAACCAAGGAACCAACTCATAAGAGACCTTCAATATAGTATTTGATGAAGTCTCTAACTCCATTATCACCAAAAGGTAGGAGCCCAAAACCCCACTGACTAATCCTCTTGGGAATGGGGTTGAAGTCGTAGTGATAGCACCCCTTGAGCCTCAGCTACCGGTCTAGGTTTCTATTCCTACTAAACGGCTAATTATTTCTTAAAATGGGTAGGGGTCTATACTCCCTACTTATCTACTCGAAAAAACAACGCACTAAAAAAAAAGGGCTTCTCATTTATATCCTTTTCTGGGAAGCAAAACTACGAGGGACTTAGCTTCAATTACAACCACGAAGATCCCAAAACAACACTTTTGCAATGTGCCTAGACTCACGATCAACCACGGAACTTGCCCCCTAGTAAAGGCAAGTTACTTGGCCGAGTCCTCAAGATTCAGCCGAGTTCAACACAAGGCCATTTAGCCCTTCAAAAGTAGAAAAAGACAAAAAGGAAAAAAAAATTAAAAAATTAAAAAAATAACTTGTATTAAAAGTACATTGAAACCTCAATCAACTTTAAAACATTCAAATGTGTTTAAAATAAAGAGAAAAATGGATTTAAAAAAGTCGATTTGTAGTTTGGGACATTTTTAAAATTCAAAAAAAAAGAAAAAAGAAATGACGATTGTGGCAAAAAAAAAACACTTACCAATTTTTGTCAAGTACATCCAAATCATATACAAAAATATTATGAAACAATCCAATATTTTTTTAACAATTTTTAGTATTTCTTTTGAAATTCTTTTAATCCCCAAGTTGTACACTCAAATTAGACAAACTCAGCCTTGCCCTAGTTACTAGCCCGAGTGCACTCGGACTCAGGCGATTTACAATTCGGCCTAGACTCTCTCTCTCTGTGTGCGCGCGCAAAGGTCCCCGTTTGAATCCCATGCTCACCGACCCAAAAAGAAGAAAAGGAAAAATTGATACCATCAATATGCCTTTGAGATTTTATTAGGAAATCACATAAGCTTATTAGGTTAGAAGGCCCTACATTTATTTAAGGAGATAATTGGTTTCTGGATCAAACTTTGGAATCCGAATTCCCTTTATTAGTGTATGTATTGTACAGTGATTCAATGAACGACTCGAGCCGAGTATTAGATCCAAGCTCGAGCTGACTGCTTGGCCTGAGTCCAAGTAAATTCTGGGTAACATAAAAATACATATTACAAATAAATTTATTTTAAAAATAATAATAATTTTTTTTTAATTTGTTTTAAGATCCCCAAGTTACACACCTAACCAAGTCGACTCGGTTGAGTTACTTGCCTAAATTATTGCTTTACATCGTAAAGAATCCAAGTGCAATATCCTCTTTAAACAACAATTAGTACAAAGTTGATGCATTTTTCTGATTAGTTTTTGTTTGCTTTTTAATGGAGAAACAATGGCTTCTTAAAGTTACACGAAGATAGTGGCATAGATATAAGTTAGGTATGCTACAATTCTAGGTAAAGCATTCCAAAGTTCACCTTCTTATGTCAAAATTTGAAAGGTTTGCATAAGAGAGGGAGGGGGCATAATTAATTTAGAGAGCACTTGCTTCCCGACCAAGGAATCATTTTTTACTCATTACCATAGGAAAAGCAACGACACAATTGAGACTTCTCCTTCTTGCATGTCAAAAAGCATTGCCTTTCTCATTTATAATTGATTAATATTATGATCCAGCATTTGCAAATATCTTTCCTTATTGATCGGTTTGCTTAAAATAGTTTGACAATAAAATATTTATATATGCAAACAATCTACAGGGAAAGAATTACTCAAGTTTGTTTTTCCCTATGTTTGGTCAACACACCTGGAAACAGGCAGGGATTGAGAGGCAGGAATACTTATAAATATTGCATGAATATAATCAATTGGTCATGATTGATAGAATTTATGAGAAGAAAAAAAGAAGGGAACATGATAAATACCCCCTGGACTATACTTCTTATGCAATGCTCCCTAAGTACATTCTAAACCACACCTTTAATCTCAATGCATTTTATTTTTATCTCTAATCTCCAAAGAAGAAGCACATGTAACTAAAATTTAATGTAGTTTCTCTCTAAACATTTTGTGATATTTCTTTCTTTAAGTATTTTAAGATATTTTTACTCTCTAAAACTTAGAATATAGTATATCTTTTAAATTTTTTGAGATAGTTTCGCTCTATAAATTTTCAGATAGTCTCTCTCTAACAATTAGGTGGCAACTTTTTTTTTCTTTTATAGATCATATCTTCATATGGTTTACATGGAGCATACTATGTGTATGTTACATCTGTTACAAAAGGCTGAAATTTCATTTATATTATTTCAAGCCAACTTTGAAACATCCCTGAGCGTTTGGCGAGATAAAAAGAAGAAAGAATATATGGAAAAGTGGTGGGTGGACCCATACTCCTCCCAACAACTCTCCATCTTCCTCTGGCCTTTTTGTGTGCTCTTCCCGTGGTCGGTGGCATAAATCATGTGTCTTCAATCCCTACCCAAAGTCTCGTGAGACATTATAACATCGCACCACGTCTAATTTTTTAATGGATTATATCTAATTGACCAAAAGTTCGATTTTTTTTTTTCAACAATGATTTTATTTTTTTTTTATTTTTTTTTGATAATTTGAGAAAGTGACATCCCAAAAAATATGATCGTTAAAATACTCATGGACTAGGTTTAACCCAAGGTAGTTAATGGATTATATGCTCCCACCGGAGCATATAAGTGCTTGGCATAATTAGCCCGGTTGAAAAAAGAATGAAAATAAATTGAGTGAGGATCAATATATGAAAACGCCTATCGGTAATCCGGACCAGCCATCCACGACAGTGGTCCGTATCAGAGATAACGATTCAGCTGAGAGAGTACGCCAACTAAAAGATTCAAGATAAATAAAAAGTAATAAAACAATAAAAAATAAAGGGGGATGATTGGCCGGTTCTGTAAGAACCGGCCAGATCCTACTAGGAACCACCCGTTCTTGATATATAGAGGAACCTTACCAGCTCCACTACCGATGTTTTGAAACCCCTGATCGGTGAGGTTCATCATTCCTCCCCACAAATCCTTGTCGGGTTGTTGGATTGATGATCCAATGTCCGGATCGGTCTAAATCGATGGCCCAAAAAATATTAAAAATATTATAAAAACTAAATAGGAGTTTATGGGGTGGGAATTTATAAATGGCTAAAGAAAACACATGATAAGCTTTAAGAAAATGTAAAAAAATATAAAGAGGGCTTTTGGGGGGACCGGGCCAAGACTCACACCATCGTAGTTCAGTCTTGATTGATTCTTATCCCCATTAACGGTTCAGCTAAAAATCGTGCTGGTTTTAAACATTTTTTTATACCTTGGTTAGGATCAACATTTCAAAACACAATTCAGAGAACCATCCCAAAAACTAATCTAACTAGTGGATTGGCGATCTGACTAAGAGAATCAAGGAAAAAAAAATTAAAAAATTAAAAATTAAAAATAAAATAAAATAATGGAGCCTAATTGACTAATTCTATTAGAAAACTAGCATGTTCCCAATATATTATAAAAACTGGACAAGCCCTATTGATTTCAATATGGATCGATTTCTAACCAGGATTGCCACTTTTCCCAATACACACCGAGAACTTTCCCATTATATAGTGAGAACTATAAAAGCCCCACCGATTTCAATCTGGATCGGGCAACACCACTTTTAAAACCTTGCTTGGGATAGATGAGAGAAAGCGGGTGGGTGCGGTGCTAGAGAGAGAGAGTTGGACCGACATTGATTTCAAAACCCAAAACGGTTGACTGCCGCGTCCCTGGAGAAATGATAAACAAATTAAAGACAGCAAAAACCCAAAGAAGGATCTGAGGCTCCAACTTCAAAGTTTCCATTCCATGAGGACATGATGAAACACACGCACGCACGCACGCAATCTCCCTATCTCTATCTTTATCTTACAAACAAAGGGGTTTGAGAGAGAGAAGAAAGTCTTGTTGACAAGGAAGAAAGTAATAATACAGCGATGATTGGGAAGCAGTCTCTCTCTCTAACTTTTTCTGTGTATTTAGGAGGAGGGGGAGGACCAGAACTGTGCATTCTTGACTCTGGCAACGCTCTGAAGCACACATTGCGGGGATAGGTCTCCAATCACCGTCACCTTCTTGTTTGCAAAATCAATACTGAACGAACTCACACCTGCAAAATAAATATTTGATTAATAACCCTCCTTTTCCTATTCACAAAAACGAGAGAGGAAAAATAACCCATTTGCCATTATTCATATGATATAATATTTGTTCTAGCCTCTCTCAAAATTGAGAGATCACCATTTCTCATCTTTCACAAGCTGTCTCTCTCATTTCCTCCCAAAAAAACTAATATAAAGAACCTCAGTTTCAACATACAAAACCTTTGTGGATATGTAAACAGGAAGCCATTACGCCATCTCTATGGGGAAAAATGAAGAGTCTTTTTGCTTATAGGCTTAACGCTTTCCAATTTTTTCGGACGGCGGGATTAAAAGACGGCAACGGATACAGTAGGTTCGTTGTGGTAGGTTTTACCCAAAAAAACACGGGTAACTGCCGTAGCTCCCATGTATCCATAGCTATTTTTAAGGTAAAACCGCCGCGAACATAGCATGTCCACATTGGGACAAACTACTATTCAATTTCGTGTAGAAGCATTTTTTAGAGTTTTTCATATATATATATAAATGTTGGTGTAGGCCCATTAGCCTACCGCTATATATGAGCTCAAAGGCTCAGATTCAATTTGAGCCAATTTAACGGCCTGTTACGAATGACTGAGAGAGGTGGTGCGAATTTGTTAAGTTCTATTGTTACCTTCCATTCTTGAGATGTGTTTCCTCACTTTC
The DNA here is from genome assembly GCF_000471905.2 of Amborella trichopoda. The sequence goes on from NW_006499799.1 coordinate 3,356,987, forward strand.
CCTTCACAGCCTTTGCAGTGTAGAGACACCCTCAAAACTACAACCTGCCACGAGGATAATGCACCATCTCACATATTTTCTCTCTCTCCCTCTCTCGCTCTCTCTCTCTCTAAAAAAAACTTAAGCGTTTTCAACTAATAGCAACTAACAAAACGAAAGCCACAAGGCAGACCTGGTCCGGCTGTGAATCAGATGATGACCTTGGAGCTTCATATTTTTTAATTTGAGTACTGGGCCTTTGCTGTTGCTGTCCTTGAAAAGGAACCAAGGCTCGAACCGGTTCAAAATCCGGAATTAGATCAAGGATGCTGCTTGAATCATTAAGAAGATACCTCGACGAACCAGGTGGGCTCCTTAGGACTTCTCTCGACTTCCTCGGAGGCTGCAGGGGTGGTGTTTTCTCCCGAATTTCTCTAGCGGTGGCACTAGAAGAAGGAGATGACGAGTGTTGCTTTGCCTTGGTTCTGTGATGGTGAAATCCTCTTGAACTGCTCGATGAATTCGGTGGCTCCAACGCTTTGTTTCTTCGTGGTGCGTCTTTCAAGAGAGAGGCCTGTTGGTTATGGCGGACTAGGGTTCTGTGATCCAGGCTTGTGCATATTGCAGTGGAAGCAGGAGAAGCGCAGAAGATATGGATGCCCTTCATTTTCATCATTTTGATTTTCTATTCTTTTCCTCTAAAAAAGATGACACCCAACAAAGTCATCAACACTCCTCAGTCCATTACTAGTTTTAGAGATAGAGAGAGAGAGGAGGCCAAGGTCCTAGTGAGAAGTTGCATGATACGATGAGGAAGAAGGTGGATAGAATGGAAGCTCCTAGGCTGAATCGGTGGTCTCCTTTTAAGAAGCTGGTAGAAGAGAGAGAGAGGGGCATGGAAATAGGGGTAAGGAGGGGTAGAGAGAGATAAAGGTGAATGGCCCACAAGAATAGAAGAACCAAAGAATAAAGACATATCATCTTTTGGACTAAGTAAAATCACCAAAATACCCTCAATTTTTGCATAATGTCGTTTGGGAAGTATAGGTTAGAAGTGGAACGGGTCGAGTACAGGTTGGGCTCCGCTGGACCCGAAGACAAAATTTGGATCCATATCTAGATCTGTCGGGTCCCGGTCTAGTCGAATCTATTGCCACCTATTATTATGAGTTTTTTTCTTTTTTATCTTGTTCTGATCGTATGTCCTATGATTATGAGCTTCTGTTTCCTTTATTTGCCAATAATACATAAAAGTTGTCAATATCGTGACAATATACACCTAATTTGCACTTGTAGACACATTACTATCTGTTATACCCTATGACTATGGGTACTAATCAGGCTTGGCTGGATTTATACTCAGACCCAAATAGTATCTAGGTCTAAAATTTAGACCCATATCTGGATATTCGGATTCAAGATCAGATCTATTTGCCGGATCTCGAGTCTAATCGGATCCATTGCCACCGCTAATTTTACACGTAATTAAACTTACTCGGAGCTTGGGTGACCCTATTGCCCTTTTTTTTTCCTTTTTATTTTTTAAATGGCCGTTCAAGCTGCGGTTTCAAGGGGCGGAAAATTGCATCTTTTGCCTCTTGTTTTGTCGCGACTGAAATTAAATACTCAGGTTTCTCTCTTTGTTTGGGCGGTTGGTCTTCTGTAAATATTTAAAGAAACAATCTACAGTAACGATTTGAAGTTTGTTCTTCTTTGTTTTTTTTAATCTTTATTAAGGGGTGAGATTTTGATGGGCTCCACCCCTCCAAAATCAATATGGATTTCGGTAGATAATCTTGACCACCGCCATCTTTGGAAAAACAAATACGTTTTTAATTATAAAAGTATGAAAGACCATTTATCTTTGATGAGTTCACCATCACTCTTGTTGGTCAAATTTCAAATCAACTAGTTATATCATATTGTTGTCTAGATTCAAAGATCAAAAAAGAATTTTTTTAATTTTGTGATGAACCTATGCCATCCAATTTGACATGTAATGACATGTAATAAAGATAAATAATTTTTTAAGATACAATCCATTCTAAATTTATTTATTTATTTATTTATTTATCTATTTATTTATTTATTTATTTATTTATTTATTATTTATTATTTATTATTTTTAACCGTTTTTGTTTTACCTCTACACATATGATTTGATATTGACATTTTTTTGGAGCTGCAAAAATATGGATTTGCTGGACTCGTGAATATGAAACTCATGGTAGACTTTTTTATGCAGCAAGATCTTTTACCTCTGGAACATAGAACAACAATCACGTGATTGGGAGATTTTATTGATTTCATTTAATGTCTAAGAAATTTTTTTTCAAACTTCCCCCAACCCGAAGATTTTTATTAAAGTTTGTGATATATCCTAAGTGGTTAAGATTGATAGTGACTTCTTTATATCAAAAATAAATAATCTCATAGCATACGATCCCATATCTCAAGTGTACCAACAAAGGGTAAAACCGTTGCCTTCCATCTATCATTTACGTGAGTATCCGGTGGAATAATGTACATCCCTTACCCCATCAAACCAATAAAAAAATAAAAAAATCTTTAATCCTTGGTATGGTTTTATTTTGAAAAATTTGTCATCAAAATATCATCACGTGGATGCCTGGCTCAGCTGATCATTTTTCAAATGCAACATCTATCCCCCATTATTTTCTCCAATGTTTCGATATTATGATTAACAACAATTTAGACAACTTAATGACATATCCTTAATCTTACCTCAGTTTATCTTGTGGTTAAGTGTATTTCTCTCATGTTTGTAAAATCGAATCGGAACGGTTAACCGGACATGGGCTTGGAAGCGGTTTAACCGGTCTTACCGGTAAACCGGCTGATTCAACCGCTCTAACCGGGCAAGTCCTAGGCGGTCAAAAAAATGTTGAAAAAATATCAAAAAAATACAAAAAAATCTACTAAAATATGAAAATCATATAAAAAATGATTAAAACAAAACACATTCAAATGAAATTAAAAATTAATGAAAAAAATAGATTTTAACCCATTTTATATTTTCCAATATCTATTTTTAAACTTTTCTAAAAAATATAGGAAAATCTAAAAGTGAGTATTAATGACCAAAACGATTTTTAATCTTTACCATAATGTAAAGAATATTTAAAAATGCATTACAACTAAAATTCTTTATTTTTGAGAATTTATATACATTTATTTGAAAGTTGTTTTTTTTTAAAATACTGGTTGATCACCCTAACCGGCGGAAACTGGAACCGGCCACTTCCAATCTAACCGAACAGTTAGCAGTTAGATCGGACGATGCAGGGGCCTTGGAATCTTTCGGGGATAGAAAAAAATGAAAATCACATGAACATCATTAATGGCGAATATTGAGATCAGCATTTTCTAGTGTAGTAATTAATACTATACTAGTTGAGAAATTTTATGCTCCTGTTAGAGCAAAATGTGCGTTTGCTCCTTTGGTCAAACTCTAGCCACGAGTATTTTAAGGGCAAAGTATAAATTTTCTCCTTTGGCAAGACCCTAGCTTGGAGTGTTTTCAGGACCCCCAAACTTGAAAATGTGATCTACTTAACCTAACAACCAATCTAGAAGAAAGAAAAAATAATAAAAATCAATATTCACTTAGAGCTGCATGCAAAGCCCTAGGATTGCTCATATATGGTCAATTTTTTTGAGATCAAATCTTGGTGTCTAAGTACTCAAATTGGTTTCTTTTTAATACGAATTTGATGATTCTAAAGTGGATCTAAAAATTTAAGATAAAAGAGTCTTCTTAAGTAGGTCATTTGAGGAGATAGACATAAAATTTACTCAAGGGCAATAGCATGAGCACCCTTATATAAAGGGACATGAAACTATACTTCCTATTGCTAAGGCTATTCGAGTACTCATATCCAACATCCATTGCACATATTTTCATGAGTGGTGGACTTCAAAAATAGATCCTACTGAAAAAACAAGCGGTTATAAAGGGTGGGAAACCAACATCCATTGTTTTGGATAGCCCAAAACAATAAAAAATATATTTGTTCAACATATGTCCCTGTAAATACTCAATGTATGATGGTTTATGGTGGCGTGTTATCAAGATAAGCACATTAGACATTGATTGTATTTAATGAGACTATTTACCTTTAATACAAGGAAATCACAATTACCTATAATTGCTGGATATGAAATCTGACAGCTTGGATGTGTCACAAAGTTTGAAATTTTTTTTTTGAGCTTGGTCAATAGAACAAATACAACTGCCCAATTTAAAATATAATGATTAAAATTCATTGTGACCTCCTTATACCAAAAAGTAAAGGATCCTATTGTATATTTTACCTTGTTGGATTTGGTGGTAATCAAATTATCATACCTATATTTTCTTCTAAAAATAATGTATACGGAGCTAAGGTTTATATGAAGAAAAAGATGAATGGTGAAGTTAGATGGGTACATAGTTTGAGATAAAGAAATTCGAAGACAAAGAGTTTGTGAAAATTCCACAATCAAGGCAAGTGAGAAGAAATTACTTCAATGATGGTAGGCAGAGCAATTATAATGATTTTTCTATCAACGTGGAGATTGTTGGATTTTGTAATAGCCAAATCACAATACATATATGTTTTCCTAAAGATTAATGGTACTATAGTAAAAAAAAAAAGATTTTTTGGAAAGAAAGAAAGTGATCTCTATATAAAAGAGTCGATAAAGACATAATATTCATCCTTTTAAGGCCCACCCCTTTGAGGTTATAGGAAAGGATATCCAAGATGGAGATGTGTCTCCAAGAGAGACAAAGACAACCTCTATAAGGGAGGTGGTATTCTCATGGGTATTTGGTTGGTAAGGTTTCCAATTTTAGAGAGAGAAAATCTCTTGATTGCTCTCAAGGTGCTCCTTCTTATGGCAGTATTGCAGTAGGAATGAAGATATTAATCGAGATATTATGGCTAGTTCGGGAGAGCAGATTTAGAAGGTTAGATCACTAAAGATTTGATTTACCAATGTTTAGAGAGATGTATATCTTTTGTAACCCAAAGGTGTAATCTTTATTGTGATAGTGGATTTCTAATCGTCAAGGCCGTAGATGTAGCCCTACAAGGTGAAATGCGTAAATCGTGCATCATTGTGGTGTGCTTTTAGTGTTTACTTTATTTCTTGCACTCTATTTATAGTTGTATTCATCTTATTTCACACTTAACCAATTATGTAAACAATCTTGGGAGGGATCCCGATTTTTGAGATTCCTAGTTCCACAAGTGAGGGGTTCCCTATTATCTTACATTCATTGAGAAATGATTGAGTTTGTCAAATTAAATTTTTTTTAAGAATGGCAAAATGGATTGTGTTTCAAAATTTGGATGAGTACGCGTGCCTAATTCATTTTCTCTATTTTAATTCTTCAAAATTATAGGATGTATGCCGTTTTTGGAGCTTTACATTTGGGAATAAATTAATTTGCATGACCTGAGATGTATTTAAAGTCCTTGATCTCTCGAAAGCCACAATAGATGCATGAGTTAGTTGTCTCTCCTCATCGGATAAGTCCCACTGGGCATATATCCTACATGAAATGGATAAAGCAAAATAAACCCTAATTAAACTTGATTGCTTATTGATGCTAAACGGATGGATAATAGTAGTGGCCCGTAGTGGTGACATAAAGCAATATTTTTTACGAATAATTTAAGTCCTTGGGGATCGCTGCCTGCAAGACCAGATCGAATCTGATGCCCCCCCCCTTGCTTTACCGGCCTCACCCATTAATATCCATTCCCAATCTCCCTCTGCAAACCTGCGACTCTCTCTCTCTTTCTCTCTGGGGGGCAGTGGAAGGGGTAGTCTTTGCTTTATTTTTTGGTTGGTAGTCTAATGTTTGGAAACTCAGTTTGATGACCTAATGACTGGCCATCTAGGAAACCGGTCTAAATCAGTGAATCATCGATCCAAATTGCAGATCCGGCTGAGAGAATTGGCTAATAAATCAAAAAATTTAACAAAAATAAAAATTATCAAGATTTATATATAGAAAGAACTAGATTGCGACCATCAAAAAAATCGATATGGATTGTGTGATGCCGAACCGAATGGTCTTTTTTTAAATCCCAAATGTTGTTGTTACGTTGATCGTGGATGTTACTTGTGACTCTAGGATGAATCTCCACATTTCTTTGGTTAATCCAAGGTCTAGCAAAAATCTATAACATAATGAAATGGGAGGGTCCATTTCCATTGTGGGACAGCAATACATGATGGTATAAAGGAAGGGTGCGGTTTTCCATAAGGATGCAATCTTAAACAATCTAATTAAGGCGCATCTTAAAATTTTATCATGTAATTTTGTTATAAAAAATTGTTAGTATTATTTTAAAATCTATTTTTATATTTAATTAGAAATTTTAAAATTCTAAAAATGATTAAAATCAAGTAGATTTATAAATATATGAAAATCTTAAAAATGGACGGTCTAGATAATGTGCTGCAAGATGCACTATTTTCAGGACTCAAAAACTTGTTTTTTTTCATATTCATACATCTCAATATCGAGATGATCAATTATAGGGTTTATTCAACATTAAAACAATATTTCCGATAGATTTTTTAGGTGTATATGTGATTCTACATTTTAAGGTTGCAACCTTACATAAACTTTTTCCATAAAAAGAAACATTAGTTTTCTACTGTAAAAAGGCCAAAACAAGAAATCCAAAATAAGGGGAAGCAAATTGCAAAAACCGATAATAGCTGGGAAATATTATAAAGATCAATTATTTAATTTTGATAAAAAACTATTATAAGGGAAACAACAGAGAATTTCAAAAATAATGGGAATTTAACTGCTTTTTAAATTGGAAATTTGTTTCATGCGAGCTGGATCGCATTTCTATATATGCGGTTCAGTGTAAAGCATCTATCTTAAAGATAGATGCAAGTAAGTGTTCCATCTAAAAACAATAGAAACTACCGATCCAAATGTTTTTTTACTAGAATTATTATTTTAAGTTTTTAAATTTTTATTTATTTTTTCATATTCATGATCTCCATATTAGAGATTACATGTTCTTAAAAATTAAGCCTTAAAATTCATTTCAAAAATAGATTTATTAAGAGGCCTACATTTCTACATATATGGGCTTGGCCACACAGAAACTAGGTCCTTTTTAATTTATTTTTTAATTAATTTAACTTAAAATCCAAAGACTGCTGTCATTACATAATCGCTATTATATAGTGAATAACGGCACCATTCCTTGTACTGACCGTCTTTTAACCCCCCACTTTTAACCTTTACATATAACGGATGTTTCCTTCAAAATGGAAGATATAACAGCTATAACAGCTGTTTTCAAAAGTTGCAGTGAGCCTATTGTAGCCCGCTCTCATGAATTGTCATGTACAATCCGTATCAGAAAAATACGCCACTCACCAAATCATAGCCCTTTTTTCTTTTATTCTTTTTTTTTTTAATATATTAACTGTAGAAATGGAGGATAGGACGTTATGTTGAGACATCCATCCCCATAATCATTGATGCCCCAACCCCATTGAATCATATCATAGACATGAACTTGGATTGGATAAAGAATACCTGAGGTCCATCCAGGAAAATCGACTATCGATGTTGAAGAATCGAGTTTGGGCTTAAATGGTTTGCAAATCAAGTTTGTTTCTTTATCAGGGGTGGCAATGGGTTGAGTGGTTCAGCCCAACCTTAAAAAACTAAGGCCTAGGCCACAACATGTGGTGAGGGCAAGCCAGGCTCAAGCCACTAGGGCCAGCCCTGATATGGTTAGAGCCATGGCCTGTCCTATTCAAGCCTGGCCTGTTGCGAGTCCTACTACCATTGAATTACTAAAAAAGAAGAAGAAGAAGAAGAAGAAGAAGAAGACTGTAAATGCCTCCTTGTACTATACACTGCACGTGCACTATTGGTATGTGGTATTTTGAATTTTCCGTTTTTTATACACTCGGAGAAAGTGAAAGTCCCTTGTGAAATTTTTTAATGTTGGTGGGCTTAGGCCGGAGTAAAAGTGGGTGTTGGAAGCGTGAACAAACACGGCTACTCCTGCTTTGGTTCCATTCGAGGGGCGGTGGTGGCTTATGCTTTACCATCCTTTCTCATCATAAACATTTTCAAGAGATTCTGTACTCCAGCGGGAGCATTCTCTTATATAGTTCAATGAAGGCTCTCTCTCATGTCACGCTTCTCTAGGATGCCATCATCTAGATTGAGATATCTTAAATCTGTCGATTTGGATCGAACACCGACCTTAATCAGCATTGATGGCAAAATTTTCTTCCTGTAGTTGAGAATGGGCCAAAATGATTCATTTTTCTGTTTTTGTTTTTGGTAATAAAAACTATAAATAAACTATTAAAAATATAACAAAGATCATTTTAGACCGTTTAAAAAGCGGATCAACGAACCGGATCGGACACCTTAAAACTGATCCGGATCGGCGAATCGGCGATCCGGATAGAGAATCGGGTGAATCGGTCAGATTAAAGCTTCAAAAAAATCCGAAAAAATTATTAAAATTCATTATAAATATTGTTTTTTAGGAATTGAATAAAAAATGAGGGTGCTCCATTAAAAATTTTCATTTCTTTACATGAATATGCGAATATTGATATGTTCTTTCCCCGTATGAACTACTATTTACCATTTAATTTACGTCACACAAAAGGATAAACATAGAATTATCATGGAATAAGTATATCAACATACATGGACGACAATAAAGCATACAATTAGTAACATATGATCTAAAAATAAAATGACAGGCGACGGTGTTCTTCTTCTTGGTCACGCTGGTGCCATTGATTGAATTCGTTTGACAATTCATTGATTCGATCTAAAAACGAATCATCGATATTAACAGGTATCTGACTATATCTAAATCCCTGAGTGTTAGTGTTCTGTTATGTTCCCAATCTAAAATCCCCGAAGCTTGTCCATCCTTCATGCTCACCTACACTGTCGTGCTCATCCCTACCCTGTTGCTATTGGGACTCGATATGTGAATAATATTGGTTTAATACCTCATGATAATCAAAACCTTGTCACAATTTTCACATCTTTTCAGAAAATCATCATTTTTCAAAAAATTCGATCATGGATTACAAAAAAAAGTTCGATCATGGATTACAAAAAAAAAACCACAAATTTTCAAAAAATTCGATCACGGATTACAAAAAATTCGATCATGGATTACAAAAACTTCGATCATGGATTATGGATTACAAAATATTCGATTATGGATTACAAAAAATTTGATCATGGATTACAAAAATTTCGATAATGGATTACAAAATATTCGATCATGGATTATGGATTACAAAAAATTCAATTGTGAATTACAAAAAATTAAATCATGGATTACAAAAAATTCGATCATGGATTACAAAAAATTCGATCATAGATTACAAAAAACTCGATCATGGATTACAAAAAAAATTTGATCATGGATTACAAAAAAAATTCAATCATGGATTACACAAAAAAAAAAAAAAAAAAAAAAAAAAAAATTACTGTTCTTCACATAGCCACCTTACATCAGCCATTTTAACTAAAAAATCCACCTCCAAGCGAATAAATTACATCCAATTGAGTATAGTTTTTGATAAAATACAATATAAGGAATCAAAACCCTAAATTATGAAAATTATGAACATATTATCATCAATAAATCAAATCAAATCGATTAAATTCAGCAACAAAAAAAAAAACGCAGTTCTTTACAAACAACAGTCATTAAATTTAAAAAATGAAGCTCAAATTGAATAAATCAAATCAACTTGAATACATCTGATTATAAACAAGACTATAACGATTAAAAACCTTAGAAGTCTAACACATTATTTGTAATATATCGTAATCAAAAAATCGAAAGGCGGAAAAAAAAAAAAAAACAGCAGAAATTTTTTTTCATATACATCACTGTGTTCATCTAAAAAATCAAGCTATAATTAAGCAAATTAAATAAAATTGAATATGTTAAATGATAAAAGACACAATAAAAATTAAAAACCCTACAAATGTAACTCATTAGTTTCAAAATATGCAATGAAATTGATCATATGGCGGAAAAAAAAAAAAAAAACCCGAAGTTCTTACCTGGTTTCGTGAACCCGAGCCTTCAATCTCCAAATTACTTTGTTTTTCTCAACGATTATCACAAATTCGTAACAGAATTTTTTGATGAACAACTTTACGATCAAAATGCCTACAAATTTTCACAGATTCATGCCCTATTTGGCATGAAACACAAGGAAAGGCGGAAACCCTAAAAACGCAACTTTCATGATCCAAAAACATGAAATTTCTCCTCCATTTAATCCATGAAAAGGCTGAAAAAAGATGCATATTCGATCACATGGCAAAAAAACAAGAAAAATAATAAAAAAAATGACAAATTTTGAAAAATCCCGTGAAAAATACTGTGCAGCCCGTGTTCTTCACGGGACTCGCCGATTCCGTACAGTGAATTGGCGAGTCACTATACAGAATCGCCCGGTTCTCTCTGGAACCGGGCGATTCCGTGTAATTTGCCCGAATTGGCACGTCCAGTGCCGATTCTCGAGTCAAACCGGACGAGTCCGGTTCGAAGTCAGTGTTTTTTAAATCACTCCTTCAGACAATCCTTTCTTTTAATTTTAAATTTTTTATGAATTACTGATTTAGTCGATTCAAATCCTTCGTTCGAGTTTGACGGATAACCGTAGGCCCACCCAACTGGCCGTAATGTTTTTCTTAATCCATTTAACTCACCGCCGGGTTCCACTCAATGCATGTGCGGGTTGAGCGTTCACTAAAAAGCGTTCACTAGAGAGAAGAAAAAGGGGGTCCATTGTGTCACGGCCATCCTTACTTTCACAATGACCACGTGTCATCGTACAAACCGCTTCTTTTCACAAGAATCTCAATAGAACAACTTTTCAGACCCACTCTACATGGCTAAGAAACGTCACCTTAATCGCACACCACACCTTCCTCAATTCAACTTTCTTCAATCATTTACAAGGTCAAGGAGACCATGCATCTCTCTCTCGGTTTCCTTGCATTGCCTTTAAGTCCTCTTATACAATTGCCCTTGTTGGGCTGGCAACGGGCCGGATCAGACCGGGTTAGCCCTAGCCAAGGCCAGGCTAGGCCTGGCACTCACCAAGACCGGCTCAATGAGGTATTGGCCCAAGATAGGGCCGGGCAGGCTGTGCCAATAAAATTTTTTTAAAAAAAAAATGAAATAACGGCTGAGCTAAGTAAGACCAAATCGGCCTTGCCCTAGGCTCGGCCGTTGGACCACATTTTATAGCCTAAGCCCTAATTTTTCAGGGCGGGACCATACGGCCCGTTGCCATCCTCACCCCTTAGAGTATGTTTTCAGGGAGCACATCCTGGGCTACTCATATTAGACAACAGGAGAAAGCCTCCACATTTTCTGGTTATCAAATTATTAATATGTTTGTGGAGATAATTTGTTGATATGTGCAAAGGGGCGGAATAAAATAAAGCGTATAGAAAGTGCTAGCACCTGTAAACTCTCGTGGGTGAAGTTATTATGCATGGTGGAAAAGTGATGTTAATCAATGTATAGTTGAACAACATACATTTTATTAACCTTCTCTTACCAAACCATGATGCTTTTTTTCATTGCCTACTTTAGCTATGGTATTAAATGCAAAAGCATCTTATTTCTGTATACTTCATATTAAGGATGTGAGTTTCACGATTTAACTACGGAAAAAGTTTATATAGAGCGGAGGCTCTGAACAATCAAATTAGAGCTCACCTCAAAAATTTCACTAGAAGTGGCTGTTTTGATGCTCAAATACCCTCAAACCGATCATCTTGACATCAAGATGCATACACATGAGAAAAAAATGGATTTCAAGTTTTCGAAATAATGCATCTTATAATGCATTTTTGGACAATCAATTTTCAAGATTCTCAAGTTTTTATAGATTTGTTTGATTTACACTATTTTTTAAGCTTTAAATTTTATAATTAAAAGTGAAAATATATTTTAGGGCTATTACAAAGATTTCCAATATTAAAATCACATTTATCGATACTATTTGAAGGCATACTTTACTTTAGAGCCCCAACTCTATACAAACCGCATCTTCATGAAATTGCACTCTTTGCATGTTATGCGCAGGTAAGGAAAACCAATGGACCGCTTTATTATCAAAACCAGAATTGGCAAATCGGACTAATTATTCATAAATCCTAAAAAATAAAAAATGTAAAATCCTAAAAAGCAAAAGGTAAAATTACGTAAAAAAATCCGCTTTATTGTCAAAACCTGGGTTTTGAAACCAGAATTGGCAAATCGGACTAATTATTCATAAATCCTAAAAAATAAAAAAGTAAAAACCTAAAAAGCAAAAGGGAAAATTACATAAAAATCCTTTTTATTTTATGTTAGTATGAAAATATCTAATAGTTTCCGTTATTATAAATATATCTGTTTTTTCAACTTCATACTATTTTTGTAAAACAAGACAAAACTGCTTATTTTTTGTTTTTTCAAAAACCAAACTTTAAAAAATTTTAGTTTTTGAATAGCGCAAATTTTTAGGAGATCCATTCACTAAGAAAATAAAGTGTAGAGAGAGAAACTGTGAAAAAAGATGAGAGAGTACGGTAGATAAAGAAAAAATGGCAGAAAAAAACCCAAATTTTTGGGAGATCCATTCACAGAGAAAATAATGTTTAAAGAGAAAAACTGTGAAGTAATATAAGAGAGAACGGCAGATGAAGAAAAAATGGCAAAGAGATAAAGAGACCAACCGATAGAGAGACCCACGGTTAATTAGGAAGGAAGACTAACCCCACTTCAACCGAGAGAAAGAGAGATCGATTCCTGTTCATCAAACTAGGTGGATCAAACTATGGCATGTGGTTCACTTACCCAAAAAAACAAAATGTACTGGGGTTTGATTTTCTTAGTGATTTTATGAAGGAGATGGTGATGGTTTGGCCACCATAGCTGAAACCTCTTTTAGGAACGAGCTTCTTTCGCCAATGCAGGTCACATGGCGATTCAAACAAGAGTGAATGCAACATGTTCTGTTTGGACTGCATCAGTGGCACTCTTTGCTCTTCCTGTCTCCTTGTCCACTGCCATCATCGCATCATTCAGGTCCCCTTTCTTGTGAGAAAGGTAAGAGATATAGATTGGGATTTTTTGTGAGAGACGTAAGAGTGAGAGAAGAAAAAATGCAGAGGAGAGAGAGGATACCAAGCTCCAAAGTACATGGAGAGACTGAAAGGTGTTAAAAAAGACAGGCTCAATTTCGGCTGAAATAGGCTTTGATTTTGGTTTTTCAAAAACCGAAATAGGCCTGATTTGGGTTTTTCTAAAAAAAGTCCTTTTTTAAAAAATTGTTACGAAGTTGAAACAATGGACATATATGTAATAATGAAAATTAGTAGGTATTTTCGTAATAATAAAAAATAAAACCGATATTTACATAATATTTTCAAAGCAAAAAAAAAAGGTGCGGGAGTAAGGCGATCTGGCTGGTCCAAATAGGAAATAGGCAAATCCAAGGGAATTGGATCGAATTTCAATTCCAACAAGGAACTCAGTCAGTGACCTGCGAGATAGGCAATTCTCAATCCAGACCATTGATTTTCAAAACTCTGATCAAAAGAAAATGTTGGATAGATCGATAAAAAAAAAAAATTGGCCTCTTCAACTCTAACGGCATGTTGCCGCAACTACGAAATGTTAGCTAAATTCGAGTAGATGATAAGCCAGTACAATTATTTCAAGATGAAACAATATTTCATGTTCCTATTTTCCTATGAAAGGAAGAAGTGCCATCCATTTGTCCACATGGAGAATGTAACACACACTAATGTATGGTATGCACCAGCGAAAAATCGAACTGGCCTTCGAAACTGACCAAGGGCCAAGTCTGAGTAACCAGTAAGTGGGCCGGTTCAACCAGCAGAATCAGGCAGGTCTCTGCTGGTCCAAAAAATGTAAAAATAAAAATAAATACAAAAAAATATGAAACTTATATTTAAAACTTGATTGAATAAGGACAATTTGGAATGTTAAAAAAATATATAAAAAAATACAAAAAATATGAAAAGTATATTTAAAACATGATTAAACGAGGCACATCCAAATGAAATTGAAAAGTAGCGAAAAAATAGATTTTAAAAACCAATTTATGCTCAAGGATATTTTCAAAAAATTTCAAAAAATATGAAAAAAAGTAAAAATAAATATTTATCTGCAAAACGCTTTCCAATCTTTTTCAAAATGATAAAAAAGACATTTAAAAACACATTACAAACAAATATCTTATTTTTTTGAAATTTTCTATTTTTGTTTTGAAATACCTTGTCGAACCACCAAAACAGCCCAAAACCTAATCGACCACTGCCCGGTTCCAGTTTGACTAGATGGTTCCGAGTTGGATCGGCCGAGTTTGCGATCACTGGTATGGATTACACCATGAGGACATCCACCATCCATACAACTATAACTTTACCAGAGATGATAGTGGTCATGGAGAACGCATACCATATGCATTGTCAGGCATACTTATCCAGACAAGATGGACAATCCAGATCGAGTGGTCCAACTAATGCCTTTGGCTGGTCCAGATCAAAGCGAAAAGCAGGTTTGGTAGAAAATTGATCAAACCAATGTTTGACCAATTGGATTGGCAGGTTTTATCCATTTGGACCAATTAAGCAAAGTTGGACATTCTTTTATAATATAATTTATGCTTTAGACAATAATTTCTACCTTTTATTTTTTAAAATCCATTACAACTAGTTCAATTGACAATCAAATCAGTTTTAATTGGACTAGACACCTTATAGATTCCATGGCCAAACTTATCTTGATAACACTATCGCATGCCAGACATTTTCCCAACACTATTGCACTTTTTTGCATAATCCTAATTAGATTTTAGGGCGAAAATGTCAAACCAACTAAAAAAAATAAAGGGAAAATTTTGCATAAAACCTTAATTCCTCATCTTATTTCATAGTAGACCCTCATTCTGTTTTTCTTTCAAGAGGCATAAGGAAACCTCTAAGGATTTTACCGTACCCCCTCATATCTTATCTCCCTCGTTTATTCACTTTTGACCATAAAAATTAGCCCCAACAAATCATTTTTTTCTATCTCAATCCAAAAGTCTTTTTAACCCAATTTTGTACCTTTTCAACCCTATCTCTCTCGTCTCTTTTTTCCTGTTTTCATTTTGACTGCGATGATCTCTCTCTCTCTCTCTACTACGGCAGGACTCTCTCTCTCTCTCTCTCTCTCTCTCTCTATTCACTACAATGGCAAAGCTTGCTCACCTCTCACCCTCTCACGATAAGTTTTTGTCTCTAAATTTTATAGAAGAGACTTTAGATGGAGAGACCTAAATGCTCCACTCTTTTATATTAGTTTTAATGGATGAGTTCCCTCTGAAAAGTTTCAAAAGAATGTGGAGAAAGGATGGTTAGGGCCTATGGGAATAACCCAAGAGCTTCATTTTTCAACCATGACTGTCTTCCCAATGCTGGCAGGTATTTCCATGGAGTTCCTAATACAAAGCACCCTGTCTTTTTCTTTTTTTATGGAAATTGTGTCTCCGTTTATGGAAATGGTGTTTTTTATAAGAAAACAATGGGATTTTAACGATTTAAAATCGAGTTTTAAGGTGGTTTAAGCTGGGTTCTAAACAAAAAATGGTGACTTTTTCAATAATGACAAATTTTTAAACTTTTATAGCCATTTCCCACACTCACTACTTCAGAACACTCTACTTTCAACCCCATATCTCTCGGCTCTTTTCCCCTATTTTCATTTTGATTGCGGTGATCTCTCTCTCTCCACTGCGGTGATCTCTCCCTCCATTTTTCATTTTGAATGTGGGGAAAGGGTGGTTAGGGCCTATACGATTTACTCAAGAGTTTCATTTTTCAACCATGACTCTCTTTAATCTTGTGTTTTCACTGCTCTCTAACCAACCTTTCCCTCTTTAACCCTAATTCCCAATTTTATCATTATATTAGAATATTTGGCCTTATGATTTGGGATTTTCATAGGTAGAAGGGATTTTGATTGTTTTTTCAAATCATCCCATTGTTGGTTGAAATAACAATGCATAATTCTATTACATTATTTATTTTGAAGCCTCTTTGATGTTTTGAAATTTGAATATAATGTTAATATATGATACCTCCTCATGAATAGCTTACGTTTAGCATTTCGATAAGCCACTATTTTTTTTTTCCTTTTTCTTTTTTTTTAGCATTGGTACCATTATAAAAATTATATTATTAAAAAAATTTATTATTTTTGGTCCTATATTCATAGGTTAGTTGAAATATGATGAACACAAGTAGTCGATTGTTCTTGTGTATCTATGGTGCTGACCTTTGCTCTAGCTCAGATGGCAGCATGGAGTATATTAGTGGTGATTCAAGTGCATTCTCTATTAACCAACACACAAAGTCAAAGGAGATAAAGGAACATGTAGCAAAGTGATTCTCCATAGACTCATGTGCAACGTCACTGCGTTATATTTTCCCGAGTAATAAGAAACGCCTTGTCACCTTAATTAGTGACAATGATCTAGAAACGATGCTACTTGCACATGAAGACTCCAATGAGCTTGAAATATATGTCTTTGATAGATGTAAACAAATGAGTGGTGCTCCTCTGGTAAACATTCATACGACGTATGTTTATGATTTGTTTTATATTTATATCTGTACATTTTTAAGTCAGTCTAAACATTTTTGAATGGTAGCATTTTATTTAATTTGATCTTTTAGGGGCAACAACGGCTTGAGGCTTCAGCCCTCTACTTCGAATTTTGGGGAAGGCAATAATGATCAAAATAATATGCTTCGCTTGCTCAACACATGGGAAAATCTATTAAGTGGCATTGGACAATAATTTCCTCGTATAAATGGTATTCGTTATGCTCTTAGCAAGTATGCGATGGCACATCACTTTGAATTTGTATACATAAGAAATGAGAACTATCGGGTAAGAGCAAGATGTAAGAGAAATACCTGTCAATGGGAGATTTTGGCCTCTAAAGTTGGACAACGGAAAATGTTCAAAATCAAAACTTGGAAGAGAGAGCATTCATGTGATATGGGGGCGAGCATCAATGTCCATAAGAGAGCATCACAACAATTTATTGCCGACCTCATTAAAAGTAAGCTAGGTGATACCCCAAACTATAAACCCAAAGATATGATGAAGGATATAGCTTGAGCTTATGGGATAGAGCTTTCATATCTTAAAGCATGGTGCGGCAAGGAGACCACGATAAAAGAGTTACATCATTCCCAAAATGAGGCTTACAATCACCTCCCAGCATACCTCGATTGCCTTTTAGAGACAAATCCTAGAAGCCATGTGGCACTTCAAAAATGGCCAGATAATAAATTTCGACGAGTCTTTATTTCCTTCGCTGCATCAATATATGGCTTTAAAAATGGGAATCGCCCACTCATTTTCCTTGATGGAACACACTTGAAAGCTTGATTTCTTAGAACATTGCTTGCTGCCACTTCTATAGACTCTGAGGATGAGATGTTCCCAATTGCATATTCTATCGTTGATGTAGAGGATTCTAACAATAGGTCTTGGTTTCTAGAAAACTTGAAGAGTGCTATAGGAATAGAGCGATCGATCACATTTATGTCTGATAGACATATTGGGCTGGTTAACAACGTCCAAAAAATATTTCAAAATGCTGAGCATGCCTTTTGTGAACGCCTTATGATAAAAAATCTTAAGAAGGAAATGAAATATATTCCTAGTGATGTTAAAAAGGCTATTATATCAGCTTTTCAATATGTCACACGTACATTTATACGAGATGAATTCAACCAAAAAATGGGAGAGATTCAGAGCCATTCTCAAGAGGCTTATAGATGGGTAATAGAGTCATCATAAGAGCATTGGGCTACTGCAATATTCAAGGGAAAGCGGTACAGACATGTTACAACTAATGTAGCCGAATCCTTTAATAATTGGATTCTAGAGCCTTGAGAACTCCCTATATTATAATGCCTAGATCGAATTAAGATGCAAATAACACAATTGATGGCCGAGCGCCTTTTGGAGTCTTAAAAGTGGACTACTATTCTCACCCCCAATGTAGAAAAGAGATTGGCTGCAAACATAAAGAGCTCTATTTCTGCAAGTGTTATAAGGGTTTCAAGTGAGGAATTTGAAACAATTGGAGACCACAAGAGTTGCTCTGTGAACATAGTCACACGAGAGCGTGAGTATTGGGCATGGAAGATCATGGGATTGCCATGCAAGTCTGCATGTAAAGCCCTATATGTGGCAAAAAGGGATTTGTATGAATAGTGTGATGAGTGCTTCACATTTACAAAGTACCAAGAGACATATTCTAAACTAGTTAGACATGTCTCACTATTTGATATGTCATTGCATGGGGAGTCATTTTCAGATGAGCCAGATGTACTACCGCCACGCACAAAATGCCCTCCTAGTTGTTCTACGAAGAATTGCATTGAGTCAGAAGATGTGGAAGTGAGACATATTCTTTGTAGCAGGTGTGATCAATCATGATATACTAGGGCAAGTTGTAGGGTCGCTCTTCAATAAGATGTTAGTAAATTTCCCTTTGTTGTTTGCATTTACAATAGACTTGCTCTTGAGATGGCATTTAACTTTTTATGTACCCAAAAGTATTTAACAAATTATAGCCTTTTATTTGTATATTTTATGCTCAAGTATTTTATTATTAGCAAATATATACTTTAAAGAGTTTCATTTATTCTCGCTTATGGATATCTCTTATTTGCTTCTACAGGCTTGGGTTTGCTTGACCGGTCTTGCATAATCATTTGGATCATCTGTTGAGAAGTTAAATGAATTACATAACCATGATCATGGATTTAGAATCATATTGTACTGGCATCAGTGTGGAGGCACAACAAATGCTTTTGTTTGTCAATATTTTGAGCTTAAATTCTTTATAATGTGAACTATCAGTTTTGATTTGTTAAGAGGAATGCCTCTATGTGATTGTTTGTTATAGTACTCGACTACCATCCAGATCGGCGCATTATGATGTCAAAGCACAAAGAGCCTTTTCAAAGCCTTCTGAAATTTACTATGGGAATGGCAAACTTTACAAATATTGCGGAGGTGCACATTCTACAACTAAAATTTAGGGGTGTGTTGGATCAACTCTACAAATTCAGAGAACAAGGGCTCATCATTCTTTCTAACTATACTCATCAATCGCAACAATCGCATTTCCTTTTCTTTTTGACTAATATTTGTGTCAGATTTTCTCCTCCCTCATCATTCATGTGATCTCTGAACATATTGTTTTTTAGTGAGGAAAGCCCCTGAAAGTAACTGATTTTTATCTCTGTAATAGTCACCCTTCTAAATTACAATTTCTTTTTTGAATATCATTGAATTCAATTGTGTTAATTTTGCCCAAAAAAAAAAAAGAAGAATTCAATTGTGTTTAAATTGTGTGTGCACACATGTGTGTGCATGCGAGTGAGAGAGTTTACATAATATAAAAAGAAGTATAAAACTCCACATAAATTATGATTGTAGTTACATCAATCGTTTTAAAACAAGAATCTCACAAATTTAAAATAGATCACAGATTAACCTGAGAATCCAGATCTCTTTTAATGAGCCAGATAAACCTCAAAATTTTGCAAACCTTCAAAAGCTAAGGTCAATTCCTCATGTTCAGTAATACCCATGATAAAAATCAAAAGCTTTTCTAGAAAAGCAATATTAATACATGGCTTAAGAGGGGAAATGAAAGAGAAGGCTACTGATCTTTGTTTAGCTAAGTTAATCATCCACTATGTCATCTTCAGCTTCAACTCCATTGAGTTCTTCCTCTCTTCTCAATTTCCGACAAACATTGCATTCCATTATATTGGATGGTGTGCCTTGTGAAGGGGGTAGAGGACCCATGCTTCCCCCACATTCTTCACTGGGGCATAAGTACCTCATAAAGAAATAAGCATGAGGAAACTCTTGTTCGTCTTCTTCATTCTCTAAAGTCATTTCTTCATCTTCTTCCTCATCATCCTCCTTCCAAGTCTTCTCAACCATGCAACTATCACACTCACCTACAAACCCATAATCCTCACTCTTTTGCATGTTTGCATATTTCCAGTTCACAGGGAAGTAACTTAAGCATACTCTTTCCCCTCTGCAACATCATGCAGAGCTCTAATGACAACATTAGTATTCCCATGTTCTGGTTTATCAATATAGTCGAACCTGCAACACCAGGCGTAAAAAATCATTCAATTCTAACGAAGAAACTGTCATTTGTTCTGAAATATATGTTTTGGTTGAATCAATTGTTTTGAAAAATATCAATTGTATTGAAATGCCACACTCTTATTCAGAAAATTTTAAAATATTGACGAGAAGACCTTGAATTGATTCACATAGTCTAGTTGACTATTACTAAACCCACTATTAGAAGAAGAAGATAATAAAAAATAAAAAATAAAAAGAAAGCTGGCTCAACTATGAATGAACAAACTTGTGAGCTGCGACAAGAGCAACAAGACCCCATGGAATTTTGATAGAAAAAGAACCACATCTATTTTTAAGAAATCAAACAAAGAAGCCCAATGCTTATTTTGAGATTGCACTAAATTCTTCCAAGAAGATCACTGGCTAAGAATCCCAGATTTCATTATGACAAATCCAATATGTATTTTAAAGAACAAATAAATTTTGATAAAATAATTCCATATAATGACCAAAATCGTCAATGTCATAAAAAACCATAAAATTTATTTCTGAACCCAGTTCCATTCAACAAAAAGCACAAAACATATTAAAATCCCATTTGTTTCAGGAAAAAATACAATTCTTTGGAAGAAAAATGGACTGTTCTGAATCAGTGAGTGTGAGAAATGCTTATAAAAGTTTAGAAATCAGTTATTATTGAAAAAGCCACCATTTTTTGTCTAGACCCCAGCTCAAACCACCTTAAAACCCACGACTTTAAATCCTTAAAATCCCATTGTTTTCTAATAAAAAAAACCATTTCCATAATCCGAGACACAATTTCCATCAAAAAAGAAAAGGACAGGGTGCTTTGTATTAGGAACTCCATGGACATACTTACAAGCATAGGGAAGACAGTCATAGTTGAAAAATGAAGCTCTTGGGTAAATCCCATAGGCCCTAACCATCCTTTCTCCACATTCCTTTGAAACTTTTCAGAGGAAACTCAGTAATTACAACTGATATAAAAGAGTGGAGCATTTGGGTCTCTCCATCTAAAGTCCCTCTATAAAATTTAGTAAGAGAAACTTACCGTGAGAGGGTGAGAGGTCAGCAAACTCTGCCAATTGTAGTGAATGGAGAGAGAGAGCCATTGCCGAAATATAGAGAGAGAGAGAGAGAGAGATCAGCGCAATCAAAATGAAAATAGGGGAAAAGAGACGAGAGAGATGGGCTTGAAAAAGTGCAAAATAGGGTTAAAAAGGCTTTTTTATTGAAATAGAATAAAACGATTTGTTGAGGCTAATTTTTATGGTCAAAAGTGAATAAACGAGGGAGATAAGAGATGAGGGAGTACGGTGAATTCTTAGGGGTTTTCTTATGCCGCTTGAAAGAAAAATGGAAGGAGGGTCCATCATGAAATAAGATGGGAAATTAGGGTTCGATACAAAATTTTCCTAAAAATCAAATAGATTTTTTGATAAAGTGATGACTTCAATATGATGATTTCGCTCACCTACCTTAGGGATTTTTTTAAAAAAAATTTAAAATACCCCATGTTTTGGATTTAGAATCCTGAACAAGCAAGGTCTTTAAATTAACAGGGCACATGACATGTGAATCTAAATTACTAAATTGACCCTTCTTGGTACAAATTCCAAACCCGGCATAAGATATTTTAGAAGAAAGTTACGTGTCACTTGTTTAAGACTCAGAAGAAAGGACGTAATATTGTCATTTGGCTTGGGCCATTTAAGTTGAACCAAATGACATAAACAATAAATATTCTTGCTTGATCTAAATTCTAAACCTGAAACAACATATTTTAATAGAAAAGAATACTCTAAAATTCGGAACACCATAATAAGCACGGTCATTTACACCATTTGGCATGTCATTATAGGATTGTATATTATGTGACTATTTTATCTTTGTTACAAAGAGGTCACAATTATATCTAGCCATTGGATGGCTTGATGTATGCTACGAAGCTCAATAAATTTCTTTTTTAACTTTGAGTCTAGTCAATAACACAATTATAACTATCCAATTTGAAATTGGACAAATAAGTGTGATTGTGATCTCCTAGTTCTAAAGTTCAACTGTTTCCTTATATACTTTTCCAGACCATTTTAGCAATATTTTTGCAGTGTTCAAAACATTGGATTGTTGGTTGAAGTAAGTTCTTACCCAACAAGCTGATGTGGCAAGGCATATTAGTGGTTTACATTATATAAAAAAAGGAAGACATTTCAATGAGGCTTAGGCCTTAAGGCCAACAAAATAAGCCTCACCTCAAATCTTTGTTCAAAAAGTCCTTTTAGTGAAAAAATCTTTATGATGGCCTAAAATTAATTTTAAACACTGACAATAAAATTTGAAACTAAAAAAATAATACAGATCTTGCTGATTTGTGAACTCTTATTTTTAAAGAAAAATAGACGGTCTAGATAATTTGTTACAATATACACTATTTTAGAGCTTGAAATCCTTTTTTTATTCACAACCATAGTGTTCAAATCGAGATGATCGATGTAAAGATTTTCCAATGCTTGACTTACAATTTTCGATGAGTTATGAGGTAAAAATTTACTTATTTTGATAGGGCTGTAGAATGTAGAATTATCATTTCCTTCTTTTTTGTCACAAAATTCCACTAAAATGCTGAATTAAAATCATCATCACACCATTCCAAAAAGATTTCTAATAATAACATTATCACCATTCCAAAAAGATTTTCTAATAATAACTTGTACCATTTTACAGTCATGACACTATTTTCTACTTATTTTAAGTGCCTTTGGCACTTATATGCAATCACATGTTTTATAACATGACATTGGTTTCAACATGATAAGTCATTGGAACAATATGATTGGAATAACATGATTTTATAATCATAAGCTTTATTTTTATTTATTTTTTATAGAAGTCTTTCAAATGTCTCTCTCTATAATTTCAAATAAACAATAAATTTATGATACTAAATTCAAAATATGTAGGCTACGAGTTAAAAAATGGGAAGAAGTTTCATTAGTAAACTAGAAGGTTTGGTAATTGCAATATAAAATTTTGAGGTATTGGAGGAGACTAAAGAGGTATGTTATTTCAATTGAGATTTTAGTAATCTCTTATGAGGATTATGTTGTGTGAAATTTTTTATTATGATTGTGTTGTATAATTTATCATTGATTACTGATTTTTATTTTTATTATTTTTGTCTTTATATGACACTGATGCCTTCTGATGAGGAGACAAGCTTTAAAAAGGAGATTCTTATTTTTATTATTATTTTTTTCATATTTTTATTTTTATTATTTTTGTTTTCATATGACACTGATGCTTTCTGATGAGGGGAGGAGCTTAAAAAGGGAGGGTTCACATTATGTTTTGGGAAATTTTTTATTGTGATTGTGTTGTGTAATTTATCATTGATTACTGATTTTTATTTTTATTATTTTTATTTTTATATGACAGATGATGCCTCAAATAAGGGAACGAGCTTAAAAAAACAGAGGGATCACCTAGTTATTATAAAGAGAGAGGGCTTAGAAGATTTTTTTTAATCAGGGATAGGGTAGGCAAAAACACGAGAGATCTATCAAAATTCCCTGTCACTCTCGTAATAAATTTTTCACCTATGACCGCCCGTAAAATTCCCTGTCACTCTCGTAATAGATTTTTCTGTCACTCTCGTAATAGATTTTTCACCTGTGACCGCCCGTAATGAATTACCTGATATTAAAGAAATCTCGCATAATCTCTTTTTAGTTTTTGAGAAAATCTCACATAATCTCTTTCTATTTCTTTCCATTTCTTTACTATTAAGTGTACCTAGTAGAAATGTCATATTTTTACTATTACGTGTACCCAAATAGTAGAAATATCATATTTCCCATTAAGTGTATCCAAACAGTGGAAATGTCATAGTTCCTTGTAATCTATTGTCACGTAATAGATTTCCAAGTACCGAAACGACCCTTAAAAGAAATAGAGAAAAATAAAAAATTGAGGGATAAAATAGCAAAACAGAAAATGAAAAAAAAAAAGTTCACAATCAGATTTTTTTATTTCATTTAATATGAGCCATAAATCAAAACCAACATAAAGAACAAAATAAAAGAATATGTAAATCAAATTCACAAATCAAGCTAACAATGGAAAAAAAAATTCCAACCTGTGTATCTTTTTATTTCATCCTATGGGAGATATAGACCCAAAAAAATCGATTTAGATCCGATTTTTGTTTTGAAAAAACTCCTGAAATTTGGCTGCATAGATACAAAGAGGATTCAAAAACAAATATTTTGGGACTAAATTTGTGATTTTTATGGAAAAATGAGGGAAAATGATTGAAAGCAGAAGATTTAGGCTCTTGAACATACAAGGCTTTTAAACCCAACAATTTTCACATCTGGGAAGGTTTATTGTTCACATGTTATGGTTTCACTACGTAGAAACCACCTCAAACTCAAACCTTGCTTTAGAAAACTCCGTTGGCAATGCCATAATATTTTAGAATGTTCCTGGGAGAGACATGCTGATTTCCATTCCATTCCAGAAAAATCGACGTTTCTTTCTCTTGGGTAAACTAGAAATTGCTTGCAAGGGTGTATCTATCCAAGAGAACAATCCATGTATACACATATATAGGTAAGCTTTACAGTTTTAGCGGTAATTGCTTCAGTTTTGAATGGATTGCCCTTCTAATCAGCCCCAGAATGGGACTTGAAACTCCACGATCACTTGATAATCCAACTGCGAGTTGAGAGGACAAATTTTCAATGCAAATGGTTGGCCTATATTAATTTTTGTGTCCAATTGAAAGGTAGCACCTGTACCTCGTGTTTGCCAGAGCTCCTAAAAAATGGTCGGGTCCATTGCCACCCTCACTATGAGCTTCCTCTTTTGTAGCCTAATGATGAACTGATTTTTGAGGGGTGGGCAATTAGAGAGAGGGACATTCGACATCTAAAGAGAGAACACTGTCTTCAAGAAACTGAGAGAGAAAACTGCAAAGAGGGAGGATGACGATGAAGTTTAGTCGTTTGGGGAATCAAGGAAAGACGAAAAATATTGAAACGATTTTACGGTTGAGGCTTTGACCTTTGGGTAAACTAAAAATTTGGATCCGGGTACCCGTCAAGTTGGGTATAACAGGACCCGTACCCGATCCGGGACTATCCAGGTATCCTTTATTGGACCCGGACCCTACCCGCGGGTCCAAAACTCGAACCCATATCAGGACCCATGTCGGGTATACCCGGCGAGTATGAGTCACGTCCAGGTCCATTGCTACCCCTAGAACCAGCTCATCCCACTTGCAGAAAAGAAAAAAAAAAAATTACAATAGCACATAACTTGCTCAATCAATTACTAGAAAAAACATTTACAAATATCAAACAGTAATTCAAAACCAATGAAATATCAAAATTAAATTAGACATTGAACACAGGGATGACACAACACTCTAATAAAATGGAACCCTTTTTCTCTTGATATTGCAATTTTATACAAGGACAGGATAATAGCGCTTATTAACCACTGTTATTACCATCATTGAGAACACGTTTCCGGAAATCAGACACCATGAGCGGTAGTCCTTCCCTCAAGGAGATCTTTGGTTCCCAGTTAAGTAAATCCTTTGCTTTTGTGATGTCAGGTTTCCTCATATGTGGATCATCAGCCGTATTGGATCGGAATTCAATGGTTGCACTGGGATCCACCGTCTCTTTAACCACCTATATATGTTCATATAGTCGACCACACTTCGTCAACAATTATATAACAAAGCACATTCCATTTCGGTACAAGATGGAAATATGGAAAGGAAGCAAAGCAACGGTAACAAGAAATAAATTCAAGACCTCAGCTAGCTCAAGCATCGTGAACTCCCCTGGATTACCTAAATTGAAAGGCCCCACATGCTCACTTTCCATCAGCATGATCAACCCACTAACCTGGAAAAAGAAATCAAAGACAGATATTTTAAGCTTATTATATGTCTTTGTTTTCTTCGAAGTGCTTCATATGTTACTTCATAAACATTAACAATTCATTCAGCAAACAGCATTTGTACGCACCAAATTGAAACTAACATCAAGCCTGTCTTTTCCCTATTTAACAGGTTATTTCCTTCTCTCTTTAAGATTTCATCATTAACTAGCAAATATTAGGAATGAAGATTCTCAAGGATGAAACCTTGTTATCTGATATTATATGAAAACCATTATGTTCACATTACTAAAATAAATAAGGAATGATCGTGGACATTTAAGCTAAATTTCTAGTTCTGTCCATCTGACAGAAGTAAAATTTTCTCATGGTTACATATTCTTCCCTATAACATATTTTATTTGCAATTCTTCACTGTGTTACTAAAATGAACTGTTTTGGGTAGAGTAAATGTAACAGAGCTAAACCATTCTAAAATGTGGTTCCATTTTCTCTAATCTTCTCCTTTAAGGTTTTTGCTAGTTTGTCTCTTTATTTCTACTGGAATTTCTCCAGAAACAAAATGCATTCCTCACAAGCCAAATATTGAATTCAGCCAGGTCACAATATCGAAAGACAATTTTCATCATGCTAAAGAAATGAGGAGAATTTATTATGTCGGCATGCTAAATCTGAACATGCTCCAGTATGTCATTCAGAAAAATCTACTTGATATTGCAGGAATAAAGTCCAGGGACACTCTCAAAAGAAGCTCTTGCAATGCAAATCAAAATAAATGGCAAGTTTACGGGCTTATTAACTCGGACTCATAGCAAGTTTTGGTTCACAACCCAGTTAATTTTATTTGCTCCATAAAAAACATAATCATTATAACGATAGTAGTGGATGGTGTCATCATGTCATGCAAACAATAAAGCAAGGTTTTCAAACACAGTATTGGGTATTGCATGGGCCCTCAACTTTGGTGATCTTCAAAATCTGTATCGGCAACTTTATGGGGTAAAAACAAAATCTAAAATTTTTAAAAAAGACATAAAATTATGTAAAATGAGAAGTGCCTGGTTCTCTAACCCCAATCGCCGATAGCATATCCTGGGTCACAGACAGCACTGGGTAAATCCCACAGATTCGAGCCAATGCCCAAGGCAGGTTCCCTACCAAAACCCATCTGGATCAGCAATTTTTAAAACCTTGTAATAAAGCAACCTGGAAATCCAGTACCAGGGATTAGTGGACTTTTAAGGAAAGGGTCCTCCTCTATTTATTAGGCCCAATAGATTTTTTATTACTACTTTTGCAGAGGTGAAATCCCTAATAGCTTTGAAGTTTTGTGCTCAAAGGGTATACACCCCAGCCATAGCCAAAACGTTATTAGATTGGCTATAGGGGTAACTACTCCCCCATGGCGCATGGCTATGATTTTTGACAAGATCACAAATTCAAGACCCTCGTGTATCCTTTCTTTCCAACTTGCCTTGAAGCAACCAAAGACATAGTTGACGCATTAGCTTATGAGGGCATCGTGTGCGATGGCCTTTTAGTTGCATCAACTTTTCTTAACCATTGAGATGCTGCTTTGGCATTTCTTTGGTGCTCTCAGGATCGATATTTTGTACTTTACCAATATCCAAAAAAACAAAAAGAAGAAGATAAAAGCAACTGCAAAAGATAATAAAGTATACCTACTTTTCTCTTGTGTATGTTAACAGAACTTGAGTTTTATTAACAGATGAAGACTTCCAATGCATGCTATATATAGAAAACTTTATGGTTATATTGAGGGATTTCTGCCAGAAAGAAATAATCAGGAAATGATGCTTGCTACAAATTTTTTTAAAGAAAAGAAATTTAGTTACTAACTGCACCAAAGTTACTTGCTGCTCTATAAAATACGCAAACATTTTCTCGCTTGTATGCAGTTCGTCTGAAAATAACATTTATTGCATCTCACAGTATACAGTACGATCCATTTAACCAAATTTAAAAAGTACTATAAAAAAACACTTAAAACAATCACAAAATGGTCAAAGCAACCTATTAAATTTCAGCATCTAGATATAAAGAGAATTTAGTTGTGGAACCAATAGGTGATAATATGAGGGAAAGTAGACTTAGGTGGGTTTGCTATGTGTGTTGTAGACCTAGTACAAATACTTGATTAGGAGGTGCGAGTTAGTTCAGGTAGAAGGCTCAAAAAGGTAAAAGGTATGCCCAAAAAGACATGGTTGGAAGTAGTGAGAAAAGATATGAGACTGATGGCTTCACTGAGGGTATGGCCCTAATAAGCAGAATGACAAACCAGGATTCATGTAGACGACACTAATTAGTTAGGCAAAAGGCTCTGACGATGATGATGCAAATAAAATATCCACGAAAGGAAATTTATCAACCTGCTTGAGGTCATCCTAAAATCCCTCGCCTCAACATATGATAAGAAAATCCCATATCATAATCGTTGAAAATTCATTACTGCAAGACATATTGAAATTGCGATATTTCACAATCAGTGCATAATGATAATCTATCCCTATGAGGACATTTTGGTCTACTCGACCATTGCGATATGGTTGTGCAAGTCTATGACTAAACCAGCCACTAAAGTTTCACTTTCACCGTTTCAGTGTACATTTACTTGGAAAAATATATGCTCTAGATCATTTAAGAATATTGAAGATATAGATGACCAAGTAATACAATGACGAACCTCTAAGCCATTGATAGGCATGAGCCTCATGCCATTGACTGGTTGAAGCAAGTTGTTAAAATGGGGCAATTTTTTCTATCGAGTACTGAGGACCCAAAAATCCATCAACCTAACAATTCCAGCATACTCCTAATGGTCAATCCATGTAAAGCTAAGAGCTAGGACCACTGGCACAAGTTTATCTGCAAAATCAAAATGCTTCCCCTTCCTATACATGTCCTCGTGGTAGAACCTAAGTTACCTAACAACTCCAAAATTAACTCAATAGTACAATTGGCCTTCCTGTTGTGAACAATCAAGTTTTTTGTTTATTTTTCTTTCATTTAAGCCCCTGAGGACATTTTTGTCATTTCCCTTTCTTAAGGGGCATTTTTGTGCTTTTGTATTTTTGTTATTAAATAAAAGGGTTCAATCCCATTGTCGAGGGCACCTAGCATGCCTAAAGGAAGTAGAAAACTGAAAGCAAGTTATAGCTTCTCAACCACTCCTTAAAATGAGTCCAAAGAGCATACTCAATAGAGAGAGAACAAGCGTAAGAACCTAGATTCAAGGAGATCAAACAAGTGTTGGGTTTTTGTGGCATTTAAAGGCCTAGAGAGCTTATAAAAATGATATTTATAGTGGAATAGCACTTCAATGGGAGTGCATGTGTTGACTGATTAAGGGTTGAGCGTTTTATGGCCCTAGTCATGTCCAAATTGGCCTTGGGCATGTGGCATTACTGAGAAGAATTTGCAGAGGGTCATC
This sequence comes from Amborella trichopoda, assembly GCF_000471905.2. The sequence goes on from NW_006499799.1 coordinate 3,386,618, forward strand.
TCTTGTTGAAGTCAAAGAGATACCCAGGGATCATATTTGTAGTACAGGAAAACTGTGTGGTCTCCTTTGTGCTGTTGCAGGCCTGTGAGAGCAAGGGCCAAAACCTCACAAACTTTTGCACGGCATGTACACATGACAACTGCATTACTGGGAAGCAGCTCTTTTAGAGGAACACGTATACATGTGCATAGGGAGTGCCCCTTTTGCACTGTGGTCATAAATGCTAGCCTTGTTCTTAAAAGGGGGAACTGAAATCCATATTCCAGGATCATGGTCCCACTGTTTATTATCCAACTTAGACGTGCCAATCATGAGCCTTTGCTTTGAGACTGTGGGTCATAAGTCTTTGTTGGATTGAATAAGAAATAGTATTGGATCAAGGTTTCTGGGCGAGTGGAGTGCACTTAGTGTTGCTAATTTTTGACCTATTGGTACTACTCCACTCTTAGTATATTTTATTTTGATATTATAGATGTTTCCATGATTTTTTAGATATTTTTCAGAATTTTAAAATATCATTTCTGCTGTATTTTTCATAAAAAGGTATTTCTGAAATTTCATAACTTTATATAGCACATGTGGGGCCTGCCCCCACATGTGTGTGCGACCCATGTGAGGCCCACATGACCTCACAGGTAGCACGCTACTTTTTATGCTGAGAGGCACGCCAATTTTCTAGCAAAAATATGGCCCGCCACTTTTTAAGCTAAGGGTTTTGGACTAAGACCATAAACCGCCCAACTCTTAGTCAATACACACTCTCCCACTAAAGTGCATATTCCACGATAAATATCATTTTTGCAAGCTCTTTGGGCCTTTAAAGGTCATAAAAACCCAACATCTCCCACTTGGCCTTTGAAAGCCATACAATCATTCCCTTTCAATTTCTCTCAAGCCCATCCCATGTACATGTCTGGTAAAAACATTCGCTACCAATCCTTTTATCAAAGGATCTGCTAACATAATCTCTGTCAGGAGATGTGCAATCAGAATCTCTCATGCTCGGATCTCGTTGTGAATGTGGTAGTAGCATGGGAAACCTTGGCCTTTTGACACACAAATAGTTGCCTGGTTGTCAAAGAAGATTCTGACACACGGGCACTTCACTGGATCAAATATGAGTTAATTCAGGAACTTCTGCAACCAGATTGCTTCTTTAGCCACGAAACAACATGCCACATACTCTGACTCCACAGACGAGAGTGCAACAATATCGTGTTTCTTTGAGCACTAAGAAATAGCTCCACTTGCAAGTATGAAGACATATCCAGATGTGGACTTACTTTAATCTGGATCGCCCTAATAGTCCGCATCTGAATATCCTTGTGGCTGTATATCCGAGCCTCCCCCATAAGCAAGTGCGTAATTAATCCTTCACCCTTCAAATATCACAATACTCTTTTGATGACTTTCCAGCGCTCCATGCCTAAATGAGTCTAAAACCTTCTAATCAAACTCATGGCAAAAGATAAATCTAGTATTATCCTTGGCATAGCATACATTAGTGAACCAACTGCACTTATGTATTGAATTCTCTGCATTGCTTCATTTTCTCCAGAAGTAGTGGGACACATGGCTAAGCTAAGCTTGATCTTCTTATCAATGGGGGTTAATATGGGCCAATAATTTTCTATTTCAAATCTTTCAAGAATTTTCTTACAATATGTCTCTTGAGTTTGGGTAATTTTGATTCCCAAAATATATTGTGACAAGAAAGCTTTTGTCTCCAATACGAGACTCATTGAACTATGGGCAATTAACATGTCATCCACATATAGAGAGATGAAAACCACTTCACTCCCACTGACCTTGACATATATACAGTAGTCCTCTTTGTTTGGCACAAAACTAGCAGAAGACAAGGTCCCCTAAAACTTAATGTACCACTGCCTTGATGCTTGTTTAAGGCCATAAAGAGACTTATTTAGTTTACACATTAGGTTTTCCTTTCCCTTTTCTATGAAGCCCTCTAGTTGCTTTATATAATTTTTTTCTTCTAACTGTCCATGCAAAAATACAGTCTTAACATCCATCAGATGGAGTTCGAAGTCGAAATGGACTGTTATAGCTATTAGGATTCTAATGGAAGGGAATTTTGCTACAAGGGAGAAGGTTTCATCATAATCTATTCCTTCTTTTCGGGTAAAGCCTTTAGCAATTAATCTGGCTTTGTATTTCTCCAACTTCCTTTCTAAGTTTAATTTTTTCTTATAAATCGACTTGCAGCCTGGTTTCACTAGTCCCCAAACATTGTTTAGTTTGATCGAGTTAAGTTCATCAATCATGGCTTCTTTCCATTGTGTCTTTTCATGATAGGTTATGGCTTCTTGGTAGGAATAGGGTGGATTCTTCTTCAATTCTCTCATAATATTCTCCTAAGTAGGTGAAGAACTCAGGTTTTCTCCTAATTCGATTACTTCTCCTAGGACGAGGTGGTTCGTGATCCATGGCTTGACTTGTTTCATTTTCTATCTCATAAAACTTGGCTCATTTCAAAGTGGCACGATCCTCGAGAAATTCTTCCTCAAGGAAATGACCGTCCCTACTCTCAAGGACAACCCTTGTGTCAGGGCTATAAAAACGGTATCCTTTACCGTGTGGTAGGTATCATATGAAGATGGACTTAACAGTTTTTGTCATAACAACTTCTCCTCAAAATCTAGGGAGAGCTTAGCATGTCCCATCATACTCCTCACCATTTCTATCAGCGTCTTATGCTGTCTCTAAGCTACCCCATTTTGCTAAGGAGTGTACGACATAATATACTAATGTTCAATATCATGCTCAGTACATAATTCTTTAAATAGTCATGAGGAATATTCTCAACCCCTATTCGATCTAAAGACTTAACTTTCTAGTTTGTTTGGGTTTCTACCTCGGCTTTATACTCTTTGAACCGGTTTAGGGCTTCAGACTTTTCATTTATCAAATAGACACGACCAAAACGGGAGTGATCATCTATAAATTACGAACCTTAGTGGCCACATTCATAGTCCCACAAATATCACTATGGACAACCTCTAATATGTCAGTAGCTCTCTGAGCATTCGCAAAAGATTTCTTAACCAGCTTTCCTTGAACACATGATTCACAGACTCTGGTTGAGTCTCCATTTAGATTACTTAACAATCCCTATCTTTTTAATCTCTCCATCTTTTCAGGATTATGTGCCCAACTCTCATGTGCCATATATCCACATTATCATTGTCATCATTATAACATGAGACATAAGAAATGGATTCCTTTATTGCAACTGAAAAGAAACCACTACAAGATGACCATTCATGACTAATTCATCTCCATATTTCACCTCCACCTTATTACCACTGAAAATGGCGGCGAAGCCTGCCTTAGCCCATATTGCGACAGAAACCAAACACTTCCTCGTCTCAGGAGCATAAAGAGTTCACTTTAGACCATGTTTTTTCCATTTTCAAGTTGAACGATGAATCTTCAATGCCCAAGATTTCAGTCTTTTCATTCCCACCCATATAGTTATGCTAATCCCTAGGGGCAACATGCTTGAAATTTATATTTCCATTCTTGGTATTTGACACATGAGCAGTGGACCTAGAGTCAAAACACCAAGACCCTACTTTAGGGTTAGCTAACATAGTCTCAATAACCACACAAGCATGCTCCCTATCGTCCTTAGGATTCACATTCTTGGGTGCTCTGCAATACTTTGTAATGTGCCCAAATTTCTTGTAGCTAGCATTGAGTAATCTTAAAATCCTTCTTCTTCTTAGACCCATTATACTCTTTTTCATTCTCATTCATTTTGTTCTTATCCTTTCCTTTGCCTTTCTTTTTCTTGAATGAACCAGAGATGGGTTTAAGGTTCACCAAATTTATGGAGTCATTAAAGGATGAAGCATCACGAGATAATCTCCTTTCTTCCTCAACTTAAGTTTGGTGATGATCTCGTCTAACTTCGGTATGGTCTCCCTTGCAATATGGCCAGAAATGAAGTTTTGCCATGAGCTCAGCATAGAATTCAGCAACTGGCAGATTTGCATGCTTTCATCTAGCTTAACATGTGCAGCCTCGTTCACGAACTAAAGCTCTAAACTATTGTATAAGCCCAGTAAACTTGCCTCTTTCATTTACAAATCTGAATATTGTTTCATAGCCATTGTCTTCCTAGTGAGCGAAGCTGAGGCATAATCGGTCTCAAATCGTTCATGAATCTCCTTCACAGCTTTGAAGTGCTCATATTCAAGAGCATGGGTGTCATCCATGGCCATAAGTAGCACATCCTTTGCACATGGGTGTCATCCATCGCCATAAGTAGCACATGCTTTGCTAGAGTGTTTTTGCGCTCCCACTGAGCATAAGCTTCTCTTATAACTGCCTTTCACAAGTGTTTCTTCTTGGGATAGGTGGGGCCTCATCAAGAAGTATTTGGCTAAGTTCCTCTTCAAAGAGGACATAGCCTATTTTACTCTTCCAACTAGAATAGTTCTTCCCATCAAATCTTTCAAACTTCATAAATTCTGCTAAGAAACTTTTTGAAGTCATTTTTCTTAGACCAAATAAAAATAAAACTCCTAAATTGCCGTAAAATATAGAGTCTCCGATACCAATGAAAAGTGTGGCTATGTGGAAATAAAGATATTATATTCAACAAGAAGCTTAGAAATAGAAAGACCAGATATATGAAAAGAAGATAACTCTCAAGCATGAAGATTGGAGAGAAGGTAAAGAAACCTTGTAATTTATTTCAAATCGATAGTTTTATTGAAATTTTCAGTTTTTTGTTTCGTGGTAAAGTTTACTCCTTGAGAATTAGACATTATCCACATGGGACATAGTTATTGGAGTGTGAACCCAAAAGGCCCAGAGAAGAATGTCTCCAAATGAATGATGTTACAATCAGAGAAACTTGAGCAGAGTTCTCATTGATTAGAATTTGGGAATAATCCCATAACATATGGTTGGGTTGTACAAAGTACATAAATACCCCTCATACAGTTTTGTGAGAAAACTACCTCAAACTAATTAAAAAATTAAACAGACTAAAAAAAAATTACACAGACTAAAGTAAGACTAACATACATCTCAACATCCCCTAAGAAACTGAAACATCAGAGAAAAATACACTACAAACATACATCTCAAGACCTCCCTCAAACGGGCATATGAATAGCACTCAGCAACAGTTTTCTCACTACGATACTAAAGATGTTGTTTACTAAGAACTCTGGTAAGTATGTCAGCAAATATAAAGGAGAGCAAGAAGGCTACGAGTAAATCATTCTCGAATGGAATGAAATTCAGCCTAAATAGGCTTGGTCCGATCATGAAATAAAGCATTGGTAGCAATCCTGATCGCATTCATATTATCCCCACAGAGAGGTGTACATGATGGAGGAAGGACAGTAAAATAAGAGAGAAGCATGTGAATCTAGAGATTTCATCAAATGTAAATATCAGCACAATACTTGGCTTTGAAAATTGATTTGGTATCCATATCTTGTTCCTGCATGGTAAGGAAACCAGTGAATAACCAAGCAAAATACAGTACCATGTTGTCAATCTACAAGTGTCTTAACAAATTCAGTAGAGGCCAACAATCAGAGGATGCTAGGAAAAAGAGACCACGATCAAGTGTAGAGCAAATATATCGAATGATGTGATGAACAAAACCATATGAGTTGAGCTAGGAGCCAATAGAATGAACTGCAAAATCCAGTATAATAATGAGATACCGCAGTCCAGAAACTAGTTGCGAGTATGGATTTGGATCAGGTAATGGGTCGCCCATCGAATGAAGGAAACAGAACATTAGGTTTTCCTGGGGTACTTAGGATATTAGTGTTAGTAATGGCTTGGGAGATAAGATTACAAGCATACTTGCACTTAGTAACAATGATCCCCCATGTACACTGAGTAATCTCTATTCCAAGAAAATATGATAAGTCCCCTGTATGTCACTTGCAACTGCTGCTGTAAAATGTTTCACATGAGGTTGAGGGATGTGATCAACATAGAGAAGAAATCTGCCTTCCCATCTAAATTATGCACAAATAAGGACAGGTCTGCAATGCAAGAAATAAGAGATGCAGAAAGAGAGAGAACACAAGGTAGGGCTGCAAGTACAATTCCACATTGTTTATTTGTGAAGTGACAAATCACACTATAACTTACATATTACAACTTAGGGCACAATATCACATTAATACCCTTTACATGTATAAACAATGATAGCCCTTACATGTACAACACATGACTTTACATTAAACTGAACATTACAGAAATACCCCTGCACATCAATTCTTAACACAAGAAGCTGCTATGGCATGAGTCAGAAATGATTTTTCTATTGAGGAACTATCGATAATGGATTCAGAGGAGAAAGTTTGCGTGGTTGCACTGAATGCTCCAGAAGTGGGCTCCGTTACTCAACAAAAAGCTAAATCCAATTTATAAAATTCAAAACAAATTAGCAACTGATTTTCAAGCAAAGCAGTCACAGGTCAAAACACATTTCATATTGAATCAGGAGGCAACAGGCTGAGTGTATGTGAAAAATACAAAAAACAGATAGAAGTCAAAGTTGAACTGAAGAGATAGCTGACATGTACAACTCATGACTTTACATTAAACTGAACATTACAGAAATACCCCCGCACATCAATTCCTAACACAAGAAGCTGCTATGGCATGAGTCAGAATTGATTTTTCTATTGAGGAACTATGGATAATGGATTTAGAGGAGAAAGATTGTGTGGTTGCACTAAATGCTCCAGAAGTGGGCCCCATTCCTCAACAAAAAACTAAATCAAATGTTTAAAATCCAAAACAAATTAGCAACTGATTTTCAAGCAAAGCAGTCACAGGTCAAAACAAAATTCATATTGAATCAGAAGGTAACAGGCTGTGTATGTGAAAAATACAAAAAACAGATAGGATTCAAAGTTGAATATAGCTGAGACTAAGATGGACCAGACTACATATGGAGTTTGCACACAATGATATCGTTTTCTTTTTCTTTTTTTGGCAGATTTTCTTTTTTTCATTTTTTTCCCAGAATATTCCTAAGATAAACCTGTGATACTGGTACAATCTTGAATGAAGCCCCAAAATACTTGATAAATAGATCAACAATAGCATCTAAGAGGATTTTAAAATCTTAAAACTCAAGACAATTGAAACTTCTTTGATTCAGCTTCAAAAAGCCCAAATGGTTATACAAATGGAACTCAGAGAAATAGACAAAGAAGAACGCTACAGTAACCCGAATAATTCTCCTAAAATTTGAATTCCTCACCCTCAAACAAGTATCAAAATTGCATAAAGCCATACACCAAAACTCTCAAATTCTGCTAATAATGATAGTTAAATTTAACCCCATTCATTTCATAAAACAAATTTCCATACAAAAAGATGATGAAAGTATTTCATCTGAAGGCATGTACCACGTCAAACAATTTCACCTTGTATACAGGCTTACTCTGGAACTCATTGATTATTTAGCTTAATAAGAAATGGTATATTAATGTACTATAGAGGAAAAATATTCATATTCTACAACTGACACCCTGATATTGTTGAAGTAAATAATACCAGATCAGAAACATATTGGAAGCTTCGTGTCTGCTTTCCATCACCATAAACTGTCAAAGGCTCCTTACGAATTGCCTGAAAAGGCAAATGACACCATATAAATAAGACATCTTACCAAAGTTCAGATCCATTTCATAACTAAAACAATCAACGCATAAAGCTAAGATCAGCAAATTATCAAATCCAATAGAAACAAAACCTGAGCGACAAAATTGCTGACAACACGCCCATCATCTATACACATGCGGGGCCCATATGTATTAAAAATGCGTGCAATACGTACCTGATAAGAAAACAATGGCTCCATATCACTTCAAAATTCACAAGAGCATTCTCCACATAAGTGACTGCTGGAATATGCCAGTCAAGGGTGAAAAGACATAGGAAATAGACCAGTATCATAAGTGATACCTGAAGCTTAAACCACATTCTAAGACAGCCTTTCATAAAGACAAGGCAAAAAAAACAATTTTAGCCATTGTAGACACCCCAAAACTAAACATAAAAAAGAAGAGGATGAATGCTGAGGAACAGAGGAAAAAGAAAGTCATTAAAGCGTACAGAATAATCATGAAAAATTCCACACTAAAGATGTCAAGGAAATTTCATTTCAGATGAATGAGTAAATTTAGTTATTGTAATGCCTTTTAGAATAAGTTAAAGTCATTAAAAGTTGTAGGTCATCTCAATTTGATTAGGTTGTAGATATATAAAACAGAAATGAGATCCACAGATTCAATTTCAGAGATCTCCAGCAGCCAAAGTAGCCCAAGAAAGGCCAAGTAAGTGTAGAAAGAAATGACTAAGGATCATAAGCTCCAAGTTCTCATCACGTTTTGAGCAAAAAATGTAATTAGTGCATAAACACATGGATGGTGGTTGGACTGTGCCTGGGGTCCTGCACTGGTGCTCTCAGACCTGCACATTTGAGCAGAACAGTTGTGCTAGTTTTAAGTGGGAAAACAATTAAAAGAGATCCTAAAGGCTCTTCACCACGTGGATAACAATCTTGAGCCTTCTAAAAGAAGCACCAAATGATTGCCATTATGGATCAGCCCAAACTCGATCATGATCAGAGTTAAGCTTTAAATCTGAACCACACATTTCTATCGGGCCCCAATACATGTATTTTTACATTGGTCAAATCACATTCACACAAAAGCCCCTAAATATGTTCTCTTCAACTCATCTCACAATGAGATAACCATATAGAGAAACACCTTCAACAAACTAAGGCAAGAGTCCTATGGAGCAAACAGAAAAGCCACAGGAAACACTGAGTAACCATGAAAAATTCCCTGAAAACTCTTTAACCTATGTTCTCAAGCCAAAAGATCAATTTCCCATAGACGTCATATCCACTACATTGCATTTTCCCTCCTCAATAAATGCGTTCAAGGCTCTTTCTCTTATGAAAGGCATACAACGTACCACAATATTCTTCAAAGCCTTTCGTTTCTTTTTCTTTTTCTTCTTTTACTCTTTTTTTTTTTTGGATGAAGTCCTTTGGTTTTTTAAGAGCATTAGTTTCATGTAACATATGCTGGGTTACACCATATAAATTCCCTTCCTTGAATTGTTTAGTTCTGGTTTTATGGATCAATTACTTAAACAGAGCCCAAGGTTATACTATCAGTAGATTAAACATACTGTCCTCGTGATGCAGCAAAGCCATTGCATAACCTCCTGTTTCATGGCACACTGTGCTTGTCCTCACATCAGTGATTGCAGAATAACAAGCCCAATCAACATCCATTTAAGTAACCACAGGAAACAGCAAACTAATCAACTCTTAAAGACATTTGTGACCAAAGTGCTCCTTTCTCATGTTTATCATTGCACTGGTGAATATTTTGGCTCATTAACATGTAAGCTGGTGCATGCATAGACTTGAGATTAATTTTGAAAAGGAGTTGTACACTTGAGATATTCATTTGGTTTTTCGTAACTCCTAATTAAGACAAACCGTCAACATTAAAAAAAAATCATAATTAACACAATATAAAAAGGAGTTAACACTCAGTAGTGGTTTAACAAATTGAAAAATATTGACAGAAAAGCAAGCAATCCCTTAACACCTCAAGAAGATTGAGAGCCTTCTCCATAATCCCGTTGGTGACCACATCTTCAAAAGGGAACTAATAAGAGAACTAATAAGAAGTCACAGAATGTTCTTGTGAATTATGGCCAATACCAGGTATATAAGCAGTGATTTCAAATCCAGAGGTTAATCGTACTCTGGCAAGTTTATGTAAGGCAGAGTTTGGTTTTTTGGGAGTGATACTAGAAAAGTCAACAGATAAAGGGCGCGCTGATGACTCTTAAGTCTGCAACAGCAACACATACAGAGACATGCTGTACAATAAAACCTTACTCTCACAGTGAAAATAAGGTATTTTGGAGCTGTCAAGGTCAAGAGGTGGAGCCACAAAGGGAAGGGTCAGGAAAATAAGTTGAAGTTTATGACAGCTTCTGGGCCACTTATAGGGTTTGGACTTTGACCTATTCGTGGAAAAGTACAAGACCATGTAGCAAAGAACAGGGTGAACATCATGGGCGATGGATGGGAAGACATAAATGAGTGGATATTGACTAATTTCTTATTATACTGCCCACGAGGAACAGCCTTCCATACCTGTGGAGATGCCACAAATAAGGTCAAGAGCACCAAACTGTTGCTCAAGTCATAGATGGGTTTGGGAGCAAGGTCAGATCTCGGATTGGGATTGGGACTGCAGGATCGAGAGACACACGAAGATCCATGAGATAGGGTTCGAGATCCGTACACTGAGTTAAAGGGATCGCGATACCAATATGAAGGAAGCGCGATACAAAATTGTCCAAGATCAAATGATTAAGTATATGAGATCGCAATCTGTCCAGCTTAAAATCGAGACTCCCCAAAAGCGCTTAACTAGGGTACTCTAGCTCAAGAAAGAAGTCCATTGAACGATAATTAATGTTTTTTATGAATTCAAAACCAAAGTATCATTAAATACAAAAAAGTTCAATCTTTAAAATATATTAAACTTTTGTTATCATTGGAGTGTGTTTCATAAGTGAGAAGTGAAACTGAAAACCCAAAATAAGGATTCAAATTTCATTCCTCAAGCATGAAAGAAGCTCTAATTTTTTATGAAAGTGCTTACAACAACTCAAGTATGGTGGTTATCTATGCTCCTATTGTAAATGAACCTTGAAATGCGCTGGTGATCTTCAGTACCAATGTAAAAGAAACTCGATTCCATGTTGGGGAGGCTCGATTCCACTTACTCATGGACCCATGATTTGGATGAGATGGATCAACCAGGGATCTAGATCGCCAATTTTGAGGATTGAGATCCCTAAATTCAATAACCGTTTGGAATCCAGCTACCTTGGCTCCTTTGGAACCTGTCAAGTGGAATCGAGCTACCTTGTCCATGACCGCAGGATCAAGCATCCAAAGTTAGAGCTAAAACCTTCTTGGGTGATCCCGGTGACTGTGGTTCAAGTTAGGGGATGATGCAGTGAAGGCCGTTGGTGAGGACTACATGGTCCAAATCATAACAGACATTGCCAAAAACCACATGTATAGGAGAGAGACTGGCGCAACGAGAAATCATTTGGTTTGAAGTCCATTTGCAGCCCATGGCTGTGACCTGATGCTCTAAGATATTTAGGAAACTAGGCTAAAGATTATGTTGAGAGGAAGAAGATCTTAACAAATTTTATGTACAAAACATTCAGGATACTTGTCATGATGAGATGCTACACAAAGAGAATGGAGATAATCAGGCCAACCATCACTTGATTCACTATGTCATTCTTATTCATACACTACCTCACTCTTGCCTATACACTGCGTCATTCTTGCCTCTACAATCACTAAATATACTACCTCAGTCTCATCTATATAATTTATATTGAGGTTGCAGGCTGGCTCAAAAAAAAAAAAAAGTTCCTTAGAAGAACTTGTCAATGCCTATATCTTAAGGATTTAGATTGCAAGACGAGTTGAATGGATAATAAAGAGCAAGAGGTTCTAGAATAGACACAAGTACATAATCAATGCAATGCTCAAAAATTTTCGGCCACCCAGCTGCCTAGGCGGCGGGAAGACCAAAACACCCAGGCAGGCTTCCTAGGCGTCATGCATCTAGACACCAGCCTCGGTGGAGCCTCGATGCAGGCAGGCCAAGGGCAAAAATACGCCCTCAGCCAAGGGTATTTTGGGCATCCCTGCCCCCCGCACACACAAGAAAAAAAAAAGGGGCAGAGGGGGGAGGGAGGGCTTTGAAAAGGTTAATGCATTACAACATTTGAATTAGAATTTGGTATGTTTTTGTATAATGTGTTATGATTTGATATTCTAATATTTATTTATTTTTAGTTTGTGATATTTTTACATGTTTGTAGTTGGAATATTTCGTGATTATTTTTGGGCTTACCTTTCGTAAATAGTTCGAAACTTCCAAAAAAAAAATTGTGAATATTTAGATTGCATAACCAAATCTTAGCGATATTATGTTGTCTTCTGTGATATTAAGTGATCATTATTTTTTAAAAAATTGATATCATATTATGTGATTTTTGTTGATTGGAAAACCAAATATTATGAGATATTTTATATTTGATTTGGTTTCCACATATTATGAAGTTCATTTTTTTATTGGTTTCCATATTCTCCACATATTTTTAGCGAACATTTCTAGTTTGTTTTGTTTACTTCATAGTCTTCATTTAAAACTTGAATTTCTTTCATTATTTTTTGTTAAAACTTTCATCTTGTGTATTTTTCATGTTTGTTGATTAGGTGATACTTCATGTATTACTATGACAGTGAACTATGTTGTAAGTCATGAGTCGTGATACTTTCATCAAATGGATCAAGTAAGCAAAGTGATCCAGGTTGGAAGTAAGGATCTTGTTCAAATCCTATTGACAAAAGGGTGGAGAGTAAGTTTGGCAAGAAATCATATAATGCTAATAGTAATAGATTAAGGAAACATTTAGCTAGCATTAGAGGGGATGTGGCCCCATACACTCAAGTGCCAACAGAGATTAGGAGAGACATGTTAGAGCACTTGAAGGGGCTAAAAACAAGAAAGAGGAGTTGAAGAAAAGGCATGAAGAAATTGTCAGAAGTATAGATATTTTTAGAGTTGGGGAAGAAGAAGAGGATATATATGCTGAGGTTGGATTCTAGTAGGCCAATGGGGGTCACACATAAGAGGCCTCGAAGAAGAGGGTCTATGGATTCTATCCCCCGCGCGCCCCCCAAATCCTAAGATTTTACCGCACAAAACGAGGCAAAACAAGTTTAAAGATCCACTTAAAAAAAGAGGATAGAGATAAGGTATCACTATATGTAGCCAGGTGGTTCTACCCTGTAGCCATTTCTTTGAATGCTGTTAACTTGAAAAACTTTCAGACAATGTGGAAATAGTGGGTCAATTTAGGGTAGGGTATAGGGCCCAGCTACTTCTGAGCTTAAGAAGTCATTGAAGCCCACTGAGATGCATGGGGGTATACAGTGGCACTAATATGACTACTGGTAGGAGTGATAAGCGAAATAGAAGCATTATGAATTTGATGGTGAATTGTCCATTCGAAACAATGTTCTTAAGGTATATTGATGCATCTGACAAGTCCCGTGATGCGACTTTCATATGTGATTTGGTGGACCAGTGCATAGAGGAGGTGGAGGAGGATAAAGGGATCCAAGTAGTGAATGATATGAACTTAGCCAATATGACAGCAGCTAGGTTATTGATGGCAAAGAGGCCCCATATTTTTTAGTCATCCTATGCAGCACATTGCATAGACCTCATCCTTGAGGCGATTGGCAAGAGGAAGTTGATGAGGACAACCATCAAAAAAGCACAAACGATCACAATCTATATATACACTCAGTTAAGTACATAAGTTTATCCTATGCCTTGTTGTTACTTGTTTTGATTCCTTTAAATATATATATACATGTTATGCGATGTCGTTGTAAATTTGTAACTTAAGAAATCAAAATTGGCCCAAGTTTCCAAGTTCTAAATAAATTTTATCAAAAAACAAGTTTTTAACAAAATTATAAAACTCTCTATTGTAAGCCACCTACCACCATTGCATGATCACCCTGTAGAACAAATAAAAGAGTTCAATTGTATTACAAATATCCAAGTACCTCAACATCTGCACCTCTATGGTAATCCATAGCCAAAGTCTCAGCAGTCCTTTTTCCTTCATCATAACAACTCCTCACACCTAGGAAGAAGCACTAGTTAGATTTTTCGACATATGATGACAAACCAGCTATGTAACAACAACACAGTGTTGCATGCATTAAGGATAATCTAATATGCCAATGCTAGACACATGTATTGACACGCAAGACGCGCATACAAATATGGGAAATTAGTAACGACATGCATGCTTTAAAATTTCATTCTTTCTTTTTTTCCCTTGTTATTAGCAGACAGTGTGACTCGAGGCTATGGCCCTTGATAGAACGAAATGGCGGAGAGGGCTCATGTAGTTGACCCCAAATAGTTGAGGTAAGGCTTAGATAATTATAATGATGATTTGCAGACATGGCATGTCTACTTTGTGGATTCTCAAGTCCATAGATTGGACAAACAAGACACGAAGTCCAATTAGCATGACACACTTTTCTGTATTGTAACACACATCCAGTTTGTAATTCACCTATGGAGCATGTGCTTGATGATTTGCACATGCATGTAGTTGATTTGGACCTATATGTTCTGTTTTTTAAGTTAATTTTATTATTAAAAAGTATAGACACCCATATGTTAAGTTAATTTTATTATTATAGAGTATAGACACAGATGTGTTGTACGAACTTGTACAGGCATGTTGTACAAGACTTGGAAATATATAGGTAGGTGAGTCGAATTCTTCAAATCAGTATTAAACACTAGATTCTCATATCCATGTCCATGTAACATAGCAAACAAGTCAATTGGGCTGAGCACCTCTCTGCGTAAACATAACCATACAGTAGAGGTAACTGGTAGACAAAATTAACAAAAGGAAAACTTTCACGAATGCTGGAATCATGTTGTTATTTAAAATGGAAGTTGGCTTATTTTCCCAATTATCAACAAAAGTAAACACAATGGGTGAAAAGAAGCCCACCTATAGGGTTGACATTACCCCAGTATGTCTCCTTTTGTGGGTGCTCAAGAGGGTCTCCATAAACCTCGCTAGTGCTTGTCAATAGAAACCGTGCCCCAATTCTTTTAGCCAGGCCCAACATATTCAGCGTTCCCATTACATTTGTCTTGTTAATATTAGTTAAAGAATGCATCCTGATCTATACTACTAAATTATAAAAATGAATCATGAATAGTGCTCATCCACTCACATGCATTCATCAAAAACTCCATAATAGAACCAGGGTTATCATAAATGTATGACTCACAAATTATACATTTTCTTGACCTAGTTAAGAGTAAAATAGGCAATTTATGTAAAACCTATTTTCCACATAAAGAAAGTTCTTAATTACTGTTTACAGCTAGTAGCCAAGTTAATCGAAATTCAAAGACTCAATCACACTGCCGTGATACAAATATATTCAGAATGGCCGATACCAACATCTTGCGGGTTTTTGTAATTATACCCACTACTTTGATATAATGCCACTATTTCTTTAAAATGTGCACGTGTGTGTGCAATGTCTAGTAAATAAAAATCACTTGTCATAGCAATGGTAACCTTTAGTTAAAGCAATAAACATGAAGTGTTCAATGAAAAGCATAAAGAATTTGAATAAGGAAAACATCATGTATCCCCCAATAGACATGCTTGATATTCATGACGGCCTGGAGCATAAACAGGCTAATGCAATGAAAACCAAAGAAAAATAATGAAAGGAATAGAGCATTCAAGCAACCAAAGTCCAAAAAAGGGAAGCAGGTCCGTAATGTTCAGATTTTGCACAACGCCACAACCAAAAGTCCTCCAAAAAAACTTATAAAAAAAAAAAATTCCTCCAAAAATAAAAATGGACAAAAACTATTCAGAAACTCCAGAGTAACTTTAGATTAGCCAAATAAAAACTATTAACTATTACGAATTAAGGATATGATGGTCTTGATGGGATTATACTTGTAGTGCACAGGAGAAGCAGGGCATGCCAAGTGATAAATCTGATCGACCTCTAGCAAGATTGGCTCCACCACATCGTGCCGGATCATCTCAAATCTAGGATTTCGAAAGTGGTGCACCACATTCTCCTTCCTCCCAGTAAAGAAATTATCTATAATTATCACATAATCCCCTCTCTCTAGCAACCTATCAACCAAATGGCTCCCAACAAAGCCAGCACCGCCAGTAACCACTATCCTCAGAGCCTTGCGCCTCAAGCCCACTGTTACCCTACCATTTGACCTCTGTGGCTTAAAATCATGAGACACAACCTGTGTTGTTTCTCTCTCATGATCCTCATTTCCTCTGATGTTTATGGAGTTGGGGTTGTTTACTCTCTCTACAACCCCGAGCTTAGAGAGACTGGGCTGGAGCATGAAGAAAGTGGAGGCGATGAGCATGCCCACAAGAACAAAGAGGAGCCTCTGCTCTTTGAGCATGTAGTTGATGGATCTGGGCCATGATCTGGGTTTGTGGGAGGATTTCATGGGGAGAGAAGGGCTACGGTGAGAGGGGGTGTGAGCTCCTTCCTCATCTCTCCTGTGGTTCAGGCTTGCCTGCTTGTGGAGCTGTTTCATCTTGATTCCTAGAGAGAGAAAATGGCTGCCTTCTGATAAACTTTATCTCTCTATCTCACCCACACACATGATCTGTAGAGAGGGGATTCGTGAAGGTTGCAGTGAAGCAGCGATTCGTTTGTGAAATCTGCAGTCTCTTCCAGCGTTTTAAAAAACGCCGAGTCGAACCGGACTCGCCCGGTTCGACTCGGAAATAGTGAAAAAGGAAACGGATAGCCCAAAAATCGGAAATCGTCCGGTTCTAGAGAGAACTGGACGATTCTGTACAGTGAATCTCCGATTCACTGTACGGAATCGGCGAGTCCGAACAGTGAATCGGCGATTCCGTACGGAATTTATTTTTTTTTTTTTTTTTTTTTTTTTTTTTGGTAATTCCTATGATTAGATTTTTTGTAATCCATGATGGAATTTTTTTGGTTTTTGTTAACCATATAGAATTTTTGTAATCCATGATCGAAATGTTTGTTTTCTTTTCTTGTAATCCATTGATTCG
>NW_006499799.1:3407904-3436304 GCF_000471905.2 Amborella trichopoda
AGAGAGAGAGAGAGAGAGAGAGAGAGAGAGAGAGAGAGAGAAAGAGAAAGAGAGTGAGAGATCAAGAGCGTGAGAAAGGGAGTAAGATCGAGAAAGACAGAGGAAGCCGGGCCCGTGCCCTGACGTGGGTCCATGATTTTGAAGGAGAAAGAGGGACAAAAAAGAAGAGAAAGAAAAAAAGAGAGGGGCGCTCAAGCCCACTCTGAGCCTAAGCAAGAGAGAGAAAGAGAGAAATAGAGAAGAAGAGAGAGAAATGGAGTAATGGTGGTTACCTAATGGGGCTCTTGGGTCCGGATCGGGGGCTAGGTCGGTCCTAGCCTTCTTGATGTATCTTTGAAGGCGGGTTGAGTGCTTTGGTGTTGAAGCGAGGGTGTAGGGTTAAGACTTCCGAATTAGGGACTATGGAAAGTGGACTAAGGCTTATGGGGTAGGAACTATGGGAGATGTGACTAAGGTGTATGGGAGTAGGGATTGAGGGGGATGGAAGTAAATGGTTCTAAGTTTGGTGTGGGAAGTTCTAAGTTGGAAGTGGGAGATTCTAGGGGTAGTCTTCAATGAGTGAAAATTTTCTCTCTCCTCTCTTTGCGGTGAAGAAGATAAAATCACAAACCAAAGGGAAGTTCAATGTATTTCATTCACTTTTTTGCCAATACTTTGAACTTACATCCAACTCCAACTTCTTAGGGTTACAAATTAGCAAAAGGTGCTTATATAACATCCCCTTGAAACAAGGGTGGATGATTAAAAGCAAGCCAAATTGTCCAAACTTACAATTTTTGTGAATTGAAATTAAATCCCGTTTTCTGGGCAAAATGACCACTTTGCCCAACACCCAAAATCTTGGAAACAATGAGATAGTCCCCAAAAAGAGACCATAGACAATGGTGATTGTTCGGGGCCTATTTCGAGCTCTTTCAACAACCTTCTGGTAAAAATAACATCATAAAAGTGATGGTCTTGCGAGATGATCATTTTGGTATATGATTCGATCCTTGAATCAAGGTTTCGAACCCTTCTTGAAATCCGGCAAAAGATGAGAAACTTGCAATCTTGAATGCTTGATCTTGTCCGTTCCTTGATGTCTTGGGTTGATCTTTTCATCATAGAATGACGAGGAAGTCGCCATGATCTTTTTGTGATAAAAATGGCTCTATTTGGTTGTCAGGACATCACTTTTCGAATTAGGGAAGTTGTTGGTGTTATACGTCACTTTTGAAATACTTCCATAAGCCCAAGTGAATAAGGAGAGAGCTGGCGACAGTCTGGTCTCACAGGATCATGAAACAGCCGCAGACCAAGATTGTGCCTAAAATAAAGCCTTCAGCCTAGTGACCTGGTTGCGGTGCCCTCGCACTAAGAAATGACTTTTCACTGTAGCCCTATGCTAACAACGGCTACCACAGGGCACCAGACCACCGCCATTGTGCTCAGAACATCGAAAAACCCCCGAGGACCAAATTTGGGCTCAATTGGACCTCCCTAGAAGGGTCTACACTCATGCGGCCTCGCAACTCATGGGTGCGACGCGGCTTCACCAAACCAGCCCCGGAAATGGGGATTGCGACAGCATGTTTTGGTAGTAACCTCGCCAACCCACTGTGCCTTCCTCTGAAGCCAGACAGAGTTTAAACATTGACATGTTGTAGATCACGTCAACCCTGTCATTTTGACCTATGGCACACACTTTGGCATGACTAAGAACCCCCATTGCTCTGAAGAGGAAAGTGACTGGAGACACCGAGGAATAACAAGGTTCAACAAGCTCTAGATTTGGTGAAGCATAGCTCAATGTTCAAGCTTTGGATCAATGCGAGGAGGAGTTCAATAGAATCACTTCACGTAGAGCTACATTTTGGTACAACTCTTGCATTCAATCTATGGTTCGATGAATGCAAGTCCCCAGGTCGCCAAAGACATAAATCCAGCCAGTTGCCGAAATCCCTTTCTCCGACAACTTTCCAAATTAAGCAAATGCACAAATTGACATGAGATCAGCCCAAACTTGTGCAAAACGACTGTAATAGCCTTCTCTCTGACTTGCAAGCAGAGCCAAGAGCTAAAACAACGCAGCTCGAAGATGCATTGACAAACAAAGTTCACCAAACTGGCCAGACTTTCACCCTGAGGGAAAAGGCCACCACATCTCCATTAAAGGGCATCAAAATTCTCACAATCGGGAGAAGAACGAAGATATATTGCTGAAACAACTGAACAATTGTCGTAAGTTGCAGGACCAGCTTTCAAGGTCTTCTCATGGCGAAGCAGCCTGAATGTAGGGACGGTCTCATCATTTGGGCAAAACATCATAGGGATATTTCAATCATTTGCACCTAATTTTTGGATTTGTTTTGAATATCTTTAATTGTAATTAAGCTTAACTTTTGAGCATTCACCCTTATTTAGTGAATTCTCTATATAAGCAAGCTTAACTCACTTGGAGAATGACCCTTTTTTTAAGCTCCAATACCCCTAAAGGCTGGGAAGAATCAAGGCTTAGATTTCGCTTGTTAGCATGTCTTTCTTTGTGAGCCCCTAGTCTCTACGAGAGAGGAGAGAGAGAAAAAACTTTGAGAGAGTGAGAATACCCCTGAGTGTGTGGTCCTGCGGGAACCCCGATCATGCATGTCACCTCCTACCTCTCCTAAGCTAAGTCGCTTTTCCTCTGTCTCTCTCTATCACTCTTACCCCCACCCATGCGGCAGCCCGCGGAGGTGAGCAAACCTACGGGACTCGACCCTCGGGTTTCCCCATGCCCCCCTTAGCAGTCAGCAAACCCCTACGACAGGGCAACCAAGGAGGAGGGACATTCGGATCCCACCCCAATAGTATAGAGAGAGTGAGAGGAGAGAGGTTGTGAGCTTGAAGAGGGGTCTCATTCAAATTGTGCTGACAAGCAGCCGGAGGACTTCGTAATTGCTCTAAGAGGGCCATCCTCCCGAGTGTCCTTGAATCCCCAAAGCGGCGTAAGAGCAATTGCTCTCCAGTGGTAAAAATCTCTTTCACCATCGGCCTCCTATCCACTAGTAGGAGGGCCCACAGGTGCAACACGTGTCAGATCGTCGCGGTTGTTCGAGAGAGGGTTTCCGCCTCCCCACTCGGAGGAAAACCAGGACCCCACCGACATCAATTGGCAACTCCACTGGGGACTCGTCACCCTATCGTTGGCCCAAGCTATCTCTAGGTGCCAACCTGTCTTTCTCTTCTCTTCACTTGTGCTATGGGATCTATTTATCCCTCCTTCCTTCGGGTCGGGGAGTTCTACATCTCCATACCCGCGACTGCTCATGGGGGGACTGGACCATTCGGTCCTCCCTCCCTTGGGTCACCCATATGAGGTCATGCTGGTCCAACCATCCCAACATTGGATGGGAAAGTTCGGGGCACGGAGCGTCAGGCCCTCCCCTTGCCACTTCCAATGTTGGGGGGAGACCCCTTAATGCCCACCGCACGGGCGACTCTACCGCCGCTCCCTCACTAAAATACCCTGTTGCTAACGAGCACCCCGCATGCCATAGATCCCAAAGCGGCCCCCGTGACGCCACTCCTCCTCACTCTATTGGTCTTAATGGGACTGCCGTCGTCCCGGGTGGCCAAAAGGCAACCCCATCTATGTCACACAGGGGCGTCGCTAACACTGGCACCCCCGTGCACATACCACCCGCTAGCAATTATAACGCTCATGTGGTCACTCCATCGTGCATACCTATGTCTATAGACTTCCTGGCGGCTCGACTTCCATAATAATGAATCGGGGCAAGCGACGGCCTTCCTCAGTCTCTCAAATTGTTTCGGCTCACTCTCGACCGGCGTAGTGCAGATGGCTCTGACGCCACTTGTGCCATGCATGTCAACTCCGCGACTCGAGGCAGCCTAAGAGCCGACCCCCGACCGACATGCAGCTTTCGAGACAAATCGGAAGTCCCTCGAAGCACATGCATCCAGGAGTCCTCACCGCCTCACCAGCTAGATGGGAGGTTGTCACACGCACCCCACCCCTCACCACACAAGGGACTGGCCCTGTGGCCACCCCAGATACCACTATGGATTGTGCACACACATGCAGGTCCAAGGACGCTCTCAGCTGCAAGGAAGGATGAGCGCCCATCATCTTGCCCATCACTCCTGTACCACTCACCGTGTGATACTCGAAGAAGTTCCCTCCAAGCACCATCCTCTCCACTCCCTTCCCTGTGCGAGCATGAGCCGACTCTCGATGTAGGGCCCAAAATGAGAGGGTGTCGCCTCCAGAACCGTCCATTCCCGGGTATCTCACCTTGCTGGATTTGATTAGTTCTGCCCGCGTATCAGTCGAGCATGCTAGGTAGGAAAGAGACAAGAGTCGCTTTTGGTTTTGGAAAAGCATCCATCGCAACCTACGAAACAAACAATCGAGGCGTACGGAGGTCCCGCTCTCGCGGCGAAAGGTGGAGGTCGCCGCCTTGAGGAGCCGTAACAAATTCAGGCCATTGCGCGGCTTAAAGAAGGACGAAGCCTATAATGCCACCCACTACTGCATAGTCGTGGCATGCAACACGATGCCTCGAACGACCAACCTACGACTCTAAAGCCATCTAGAACCTGATTGACTCGGGGTACACCCCCAGCACCCTCAAGTATTAAGGTCGATGACGACGCGGGACCAGCAGCCCCTCAGGTCTGCTCAAAGTGGAGCAGGAGCAAAGTCTGACAGCGCCTCCCCCCTCAATCATGAGGTGTGTCACATGCTGGACTTTCACCAGGGATGCGCAATAACCCAAGCGGGTGGGATGCACATATGATCTGGAAGGAGACTAAAGTTTGATTGGAGGCCCTGCCCTTGAAAACCCTAAAGCATCTAGGGCCACCACCGACCCCTTACCACAAGTTAGCCTACCCCCGCGCGAAGTCTTCTTCTCCCTCAAAACAACCTCATGTGGCCCCAGGCCCCCCTCAGGCTGTTGTGGAGGTCGTCCCTTTCCAAGCAACCACGCCTGCAGAGCTTCGGTGCTGCCCCACTCCTGCTGCACCTCCTCCACTCACACAGTATGACCAAACTCCCCCATATGAGGCCCCTAGGGAGGTCATCGTCCCCTCAACGTCTGGGGCAAATCTCCCTCGGTCGGAGGCCGTCCCGGCAACACCTGCCCCCCTAAGGCGAAGAAGCAACATGAGGCCGCCCTGCCAGAGGCCGACAAAGTCAAATGTAATGTGATCAGGCACCTGAGGAAACTCCCTACACTCCTAAGAATCTACGACATCCTTATACGACTTGGGGTCCTGGTTTCCCTTTGAGGAGAGGCAGAAACCCTCTCTCGAACAACCACAGAGGTCCCACGCATGGTGCATGCATGGGCCTTGTGCTAGCGGATAGGAGGCCAACAATGAGAGAGATTTTTACGACTGCAGCGTGAAAGCTCTTACTCTGCTTTGGGGGTTCGGGGACACGTCGGGGGCGATGGCCCTCTTAGAGCAATTACGAAGCCCTCCGGCTGCTCATCAACGCGGTTTGGATGGAAACCCTCTTCAAGCTCACAACCTCTCTCCTCTCACTCTCTCTATGCTATTGGGGTGGGATCCAAATTTCCCTCCTCCTTGGCTGCCCTCTCAAAGGGACTTGCTGGCCACTAAGGGGGGTGTAGATAAACCCAGGGGTTGAGACCCTCTTGTTTGCTCATGTCCACAGTTTTGGGGATGTTCTTGGGCATCCATGCGGACGGGGTTGCGTGAGCGAAGGTGAGAGTAAGAGAGAGAGATAAAGGATGACTTAACTTAGGAGAGGTGGGGAGGGGTGACCCACACGACCGGGGCGCCTACTGGAATGCATACTCAGGGGTATCCCTTTTCTCTCAAAGTTTTTTCTCTCTCTCTCTCCTCTCCCTCAAAGACTAGGGGCTCACAAAGAAAGACAAGCTAACAAGCAAAATCCGGCCTCGATTCTTCCTAGCCATTAGGGGTATTAGAGCTTCCAAAAGGAAGGGTCAAAAAAAGAGAAAAGGGGGTCCTTTACAAGTGAGTTAAGCTTTCTTATATCAAACAAGGGTGGATGCTCAAAAGTGAAGCTTAAATAAAATTAAAAAAATTTGAAACAAATCAAAAAATTAGACATAAATGATCAAAATGCCCCTGTGATCTTTTGCCCGAATAACGAGACAGTCCCTACATGCAGATTGCTCCACCATGGAAAGACCTTGAAAGCTGGTTCTATAACTTGCGGCAATGTTTTAGCTATTCCAGCAACATATCTTCGTTCTTCTCTCGATTGTGAGCATTTTGACGCTCTTTAATCGTGTTGTGGTGGCCTTTTCCCCTGAGGTGAAATTTCGTTCAGTTTTGTGAACTTTGTTTGCCAATGCATCTTTGAGTTGCGTCTGTTTGAATGCATTTTTCAGCACCTTGGTCCCTGATGTGGAATAAAGAAGATAGCATGTCAATAAAGATTACAAACTAAGTGAAAATTTTGACAGTCTCATAATTACCTCAGAATTGGTCAAGATCTTCATCATCACTCCATAAGGCCACTTGTCAAGTTTCATTGTGATCAGACATGTCTAAGCCAGTGAACACAAAGAAATAATTTCAAAAAAATTGGCCTCTAACATCCTAAAATGGATCCCATAACTAGAACTATACTTTTGGTGTGTCAAACAACTATGGGACCACCACTATTGGATTTGACACATTGAAAAACCCTTTGGGTCAAGTTTCGGCTTAATCAGGCACTCCAGGACAAAGTTATGGGTAAAATACCGAAAAGAGGTAGGCCACACACTATTCCCGTGTGGCCACCCTAAACTAAAACACCATTAAAGGTGGTCACGGGCAGTGACTTTTGGGGCCTATACCTCACTCGTTCTCAAAGTTGGTGAGCGTGTTCATCTCATCAAGACAAGCAATTCGATATGTGGTACGCCTCGTGACAATACCCGAACAAGGAGAAAAACTAAAGAGAAGTTGCTGATCCGTGAAGAAAGTTGTAAAAAATTTAGCAGCAACATGCCCCACTTCAGCAGCCAAATCATGACGCTTGCATACCCGATCGGTATGAAACCAATTGCATTATGTGCGTAAGGTCCATGAAAATCTTTGGTCCGAACTTCACGTACGATGAATGGTTGGATTTCACACACGGAGGAATAAAAAATGCTATAAATTCTGGCCGTCGAATTTCAAGATTCCGGCCAAAAACTCAAGATGATCAAATCTTCGTCCGGATACGAAATCGAGTTACGTTTGTTGCAACGTGATCGTGATGGCATGCTCAGTGTAATTCAGTGAATAAATCATAAAGAAACATCATGGAACGAGCACCAATTGATTCAAAGTTTTCAAGATTCAAATAAATTTCAAGTTCCATGATCATGGCTTAAAAACATGATTCATGGCTCTAGTTGGTATCAAATCGATTGCCATGCTGAGACCCATAAGAAAATAATCATCTTTCGGTCAAACGGGTATCAGAATAACCCCGGATCAGTCATGAAAGATCACGCAAGTTCTCAGGCAGCAGCAGAGACTGTTTTTGAATTCCATACAAGCAGGGGTAAAGCAGCTCTATTGCACTTATTTTTAGAATTTCTTTTAATTCAATTAAATTTTAATTATCTTCAATTCTAGGTAGTTTTTGGGTGTACACTCATGTTTTAGCCCAATTATATATAAGCATGCAAAGCCAAATTGTAAAGGACCTTCGGTAAAGGACCACGTGGGTGCGTCTTGGAGAGAGAGAGGAGAGAGAAGATAAGGGTCGGTACCTTCAATAATGTAACTTTCTCTCTCCTTCACTCTTTTTCTTTCCTCCCTTTTTTCTCTCCTCCTCCCTTTCTCTCTCCTCTGCTCTTTCTCTCTCTTATTCTTTCTTTCTCTCTCCTCCTCTCCTCTCTCTTCTTCTCATCCCTATCTCTTTTTCTCTCTCTTCTTCTCATCCCTATCTCTCTTCCTCTCTTTTCTTCTCATCTCCATCTCATTCTCTCCCTTCTTCTCATCTTTATCTCTCTCTTTTTCTCATCTCTATCTCTCTTTTTGCTCTTCGTCTGACACAGTCGATGAAGCTGAGCGTCGACTGCATCTTCTCTCTCTTCTCGTCTAACATAATCGGTGAAGCCTAGCGTCGACTGCATACTCTCTCTCTTCTTGTCTAACATAATCGGTGAAGCCTAGCATCGACTGCATCTTCTCTCTCTTCTCGTCTAACACAGTCAGTGAAGCCCAGCGCTGACTGCATCCCCTCTCTTCTCGTCTAACACAATTGACAAAGTCTAGAGCCGATTGCATCTTATTGGTTGTTCGTTTAACATAGTCGGTGAAGCCTAGTGCCGGCTACATCCTCTCTCTCTTCTTGTCAAACATAGTTGGTGAAGCTTAGTGCCGACTGCATCTTATCTCTCTTCTCCGTTTAGCATAGTTGACGACGCTTGGCGTCGACTGTGTTACCTCTTTCTTTTTTGTCTAACCCAACCGGTGACGCTCATCACCGACTGAGTCCTCTTCCTTGTCTTTACTTAATACAGCCAACGACGCCTAGCGCCGTCTGTGTTTTTCTCTTCTCCCTCATATTCTTCTTTTTCTCTCTTTCTCTTCCCATTCCTTCTTTCTTTTCTTTTCTTCTTTTATCTTACTCTTCTTATGTTTTTCTTTATGATATCTGTTATTCTTTCATTTGATTAAAGAGGAGATTAGCCTATAATGGTAGCCCTATCGTCTAGCCGTAATATTGTTGTGCCAGAATTACTGTGCCTGCTTTTTGCCACGACAAACTAACCATCGTGTCTAGCTAGTCAGTATCGGTATTGATGTTTAGTAGTAATCCAATTTAGCCGGTCTGAGTTATCGAGCCCATTTTACTACCACGTAAGGATAATTACTCATCGGCTTAGTCACTGTGTTGATCTCCCTACTTGGTCAAATTCTTCTCTCCCCCTTCTTTCTTCTCTCATTCTTCTCTTCTTCTTTTGATTGTGCATGCTTGTGTATGTTAACCAAAGAGACAAGGTGAGGTCTGTTGACCCACCTGTCTTATAATATTTTTCATATGTGTGTGATTATAGAAAATAGGATAATACAAGCCAAGGGCGGCGATTCTAATTCAGTTTTATTATTAGGGGGATTTCTTCGTGATCTAAGAGGGCACTCACGCGAGCTAGCCCGAGTAAGTCCCAAACCCACCTTAAATTCCTCTCTCATTGGTTGGTAATACCTGCTCTTGTTTTCGAATGAGGTTCCTGAAAGAGAGATCTCAAAAGTCTCGGGTCTCCTCGAAACCTGAGACTCGTGCCACCCGATCATCCAGATTTGGAGGGCGAGATTGAGGCACCTAACCAGCTTGGCGACTCCACTGGAGACTTACTACCCCTTAGTCAGATCGTACTTGTTTGGCTAAGCTTTTCCTTTTATTTTTTGTATTCACACATCACTTATGGCTGTTGGGTTCTGTAATCCTTTCATCAAAATCGGGGATTTTCTCATCCCCGCATTCGTCAGTGTCCCAAGGGAACTTCGTTCCCTTAACTTCGTTCTCAACCCTTCCTTTGAGCAAAGACCCCGGGTCTAGCTCCCAGGTTTTAACCTGGATTGGCGTGAGGTGGGACCTAAAAATCCTTAACTCCCCATCTCCTTGCTATGGTGGAACCTCCACCAAGGCACCTACATAGATGGCGCACACACCATCGCTCACAACATGCACCCGGCCATCGGCAAGTCTTTTGTTGGTGGTGTTGCCAAGGTACGTGGGAAGGCTGCCCAGTCCCTCTCTGTAAAAGGCAAGCAAGTTGCCATTGTGTCTGTGGGTCACCGCAAGGCTACCCCCCACATTCCTGCACCAAAACGATTCTCTATCCATAGAGGCGGAGACCCTGCAGCCTCCAGCCCTCACACACACCACAAGGCTCGTGGGTCACCCACTCAAGCCACACCTTGAGGAAACCTTTGTGCTACCTCGAGTTAGCATCCAGGATCAGACCTCTCAAGGCTAGGTCCGGCACACGCTGCTCACATGCATCTCACTACTCCGGGCAATGCCGTTATTGCGCCAACTCAAGTACACCGGAGACGACCTCCTCGTCCTCCTACTCAGCACACACAAGCGTACCTTGTAAGGGGCAAGCCTCCACCTATTCCTTTATAGACACTCGCTCGCAGTTCTCGGCCTCCTAAGGCCAGACCACTTGCTCAAGCCTGGGCTGACCCCCAGGTCACCCATGATCCTTCTTCAACAGGTGCACATGCGTCGCCATTTCAGACAACCCCTCACCCTCGACTCAGGCGTCCTCATGAGTCAATCATGCTTGTACCTGCTCCTCCTTCTTTGAGCAAGCACCTTCAGCCTTGGTACTCAAAGACCTTCCCCAATAGTACCATCCTGAACCAGCCATGTCATTTCGCTCATGTCTCTGGAGCCCACAAGAGCGCTCGGGGTAAAGACCTAATGGAAGATCGAGTCCTTCATCCTCCTCGACCCAAGATGACTCCAGTCCCTGGTCCTCATCCTTTGTCGTACCTAATGGAGACAACTCTCTCTTGTGCATGAACAGCCGTCCAGCTGCAGTCTCGATCGCAGTTCCGCAGATTCTCATCAAGCAAGTCACCAAGGCTATCAGGGTAACCAGCTCTGATGACCCTCTTCGCTTGAACCCCTTCTACCCCTCTTTAGATGACGAAGCCTGAAGACAATCTCCATGTGCCCTGCACTATCGTTAATGTCGTAGAAAGTGACCCATCCCCTCATCAGCCACGGTCCCAAGACCGTCGAGAACTGGTCCTCACACGATCAGTATACAAAGTCGAGTTTAGTCAGGCATGCTGACCTTCTACATTCTGATCTACCGTGTGCGACCCGTCAAGCTCCCAAGCCCTCAACCGCAGCTAGGGTTCACCCCCCTGAAGAAATAGTCAGCATGATGATTATAAATGAACCTGACTCGCAGGAAGACTGCATGAACAAGTTTGAGGATATGGTGCGTACGATGATGGAAAAGATCAATCATATAAACGTCGCACACCAATTAGCTAACCATGAGGTCAATTCCCATCACTTTGATGGTGCACCTCCAAGGCAACCCCCACACATTGTTAAGGGGGTCGAGGACCGTAGGTGCCCGTATCACTAGATATGGGGTCCCTACCTGTGGGAATGCACCAGTTTCCATGATATATTCGCAAAGAAAATGCAAGAATGCCAAGAGTTTTACAATGTCCTAGTAATCCCCAAGCCACTGCTCCATCAATGCAGCAAGACGACCTCCCAACACAAGACCTTCTTAATAATGATTTAGATTCTACTAAACTCTTGACTTTCCATCCATGGATAGTCCACCACGGGTGAAGCAAACTTAAGTCCTTAAGATGAGAAGTAGTTCGCCAAGCTAAGGTCGTTCGCAAGCCTAGTGAGACGAATCAAACACCACCTCAGAAAACCAGAAGGAGACGGGCACCAATGGCTGCTCACTAAAAAAACAAGATGGTTCAACCGCCACTTGAGCAATAATTTCTCAGGCCCCTTCCCCCACTACCAACTTTACTGGATTTCATCCCTGGCACTATCCTCCTTCCTTCTCATCGAGAGGACCTCCCAGAGTCATCTTCCACTCAGAGCACGTCCAATGAGGGTGCCGACGTTAAAAGCACTCCCCAACAGTCTAAGCATGGGAATGACCTAAAAGACCCCCTGCACACGTCTGACCTTGGTGATGACGTGAAAAGTTGCCCAGTTATTTTTTATGAGGGGAACAACCTTAAAATTCCCCCACCTTCTAACCCTTCTCCTTCTTCTTCTTCTGCTTCTCATCCTTCCTCTTCTATGTCTCCTGAATGTATAACCTCGATATGCCTGGACTTTGAGGCTCTTGATAGAGAATTCGAAGGGATCAACATAAGCAGGATGCAACGAAAACGATTGAGAAAGACCCTGGCACAGGCTGCAGGATTCCTAACAGTTGCTGATGCCCTGGTAGCTAAAGGTAAGGCAGAGCCACCTTCTTCAAAGAAGCACAAAAATTTGAAGCCAAAGAAACCCCAGTGGCCCCCTGAGCCTGACTTTGAGCTGAGACTGAGAGAGTCAAGATGGAAAAGTTTCTACTCTAAGGAAGCTTGCCACATGGTACAAATCTTATGAGCAACACCCATCATGGGGCAGATAAATCTCAGATCGGGGAGGACGCTGCAACCTCCACCACAGAAGTCGGGCACCTTGAAGTTCCCTAGTCCACCACTACCCCCTAATCCAAAGACTAATCTGCCAATCTTATAGCTCCTTGGGCTTCTTCCCAGTCCCAATACCTCAAATAATCCACCCATTCTCCAATTCCCTAGGACACCTTTGATCCTATATACTCAATCACTTTCAAAACCTCAAACCTCCATCACCTGAACTAAGCCTGTTGTGCAATCGAGTCAGCCAACAGGCCAAAATTAACCTCTTCCACCAAACCTGCTCCTCAACCCAACATACTACTCAAACCAATGGCAGGACTAGGACTACAAGGCCTTGATCAAGAAAAGGTGAAATATGATGTGATAGGGGCATCTACGAAAGCTTCTAGCTCTCCTCAGTATCTACGATGCCCTCATGCTCTCAAAGGATTACCGGATGGCTTTGGTTCAGGCTCTCTCTAACCTGGAGGTGTACGAGACTGAAGCAGAACTTATCGAAGTGGACCCGACAATTTTAGAAGGATGTATGCTAATCACCTTTTCAGAGGATGATCTGCAGTTGGGAGAAAAGTTTCATAATCGCCCTCTCTTTGTCACTGGTGAATTACATGCATGCCCCATCAACTGAATTATGTTAGATGGAGGGTCGACAGTCAACCTTATTTCGAGGAGGATCCTTACTTGATTAGGGTTAAGGTTCGAAGATCTTACTCTGACCCACGTCACAGTTCAAGGGTTCAACCAGTCAGGAGAGAAGATAGCTGGCACAGTTCGTCTTCGTTTTAAGATCGGTGAGCAGAACGATTACGCCCAATATCATGTAATAAACGCTGACACTTCCTACAACATTCTCCTCGGTCGGTCATGGCTCCATGACCAGGGGCTGGTTCCATCGACATTGCACCAATGCTTCAAGTATGGTCGAGGTGGGAGACAACATACGGTCTATGTTGACATAAGATCATTCCTTGTAGCCAAAACTCGCTACGCTAATGGTAAATATTACTTCACAGATCTGGTGTCTCCTCAGAAGCTGAATGATGGAGGTCACAATTCTACAATGAAGACAACATTTTCAGCTCATGAAGATGTTGAGGATGTTGGGAGAACATTGGTGAACATGTTCAAAGTGGAGGAAAGGCAGGGCAGAATTTTACCTCTAACCCCTATTCATTCAAACGTCCCAACCGTCATCCTTGAAGAAACTCCTTCTTCACTTAAAAAGGAGTCTTTGCCCTCTACCCCCAGTTTTGAGCCACCTCGGTTGGAAGATGAGCCAGAGGCCATTTCTAAGATTGAGCAAGTCATGAGGATAGAATTCCTGGCTCCAAACATCACCTATACGCCGGACCATTAGAAAGTCCTGCATCACTCTTGAAAGTAGAAGTGGCGCGTCAACCACCATGAAATGGTTTTCAAAATCCGGTTGCTATAAGTATAGAGTATGCTCCTCGGATCAATGACCAGCTAAAAGTTCTACTTTTCCCTAATTTGGTAGGAGGAGAATAGTTTGACAAAGGACAATCTTCTTCCCCTCAAGAGCAGGATCCCCTAGCAGAGTTAAGAAGTGAAGTTCGCAGTCTCCAGAGCCAATTGGAGTTTATGCGTATTGCTGTGAAACATCTTGAGGAGTTCGTGACGGAGACCAAAAGCTATAATGGGTTTGAAGTAAATGCACCACAAATGGAAGTCAAAGCCCCTCCTGATTGGACTATCTACAGTAAACAGGCTCATCAAATCATGAGGAAAATGAACTACGAACCCTTGGTCAATCAAACATTAAGAGGAGAGAAAGCAACGATTCCCCATTTCGAAGCTATCCAAGCCATGAGAGCCCGTCATGGGATTAAACAAGGCCTAGGGTATTAGCCTCTTGAGACAATAAAAATGTCCAGGGGCATTCAAAAAAAAGGGACACATGAGGTGGAACAAAGTAAGAAGAGAATAAAGTTATACAACAAAGTTAGCCAGAAGAGAAAAAGACATATTTTATTAATGAGTTCAAACTTTTTACAAAGTACTAGCAAAAGAAAATGACATGTTCAGAAATGACCAACTATCTTGTTGATCTCTGCTCTGTATGCAGCGGAAGAAGCCTCGAGGTCTTGGGCAAACCAAAGAGGCATCCATGGCCCTCCTCTAAATCATCTCCGTCTCAAGACCAGTGAATTCCTGCCTCAATATTCGCATCTCCTCTCTGATTTCGATCATTCTCTTATAGTTGCCTTGCACCTCCCTCTTGAGATCCTGCTGATGGCCAATTAGCGTGGCCTTTTTCTCAATGCAAGAATCTATATTCTCACGACGAAGCAAGATCAACTGCTCCAAGGATGCTAGCTTGCTAAATTCTTCCTCATGATGCACTATTCTCGATCACCTGCTCTCCAGCTCATTTAGCGTTGCATCAAAACGGGGAAGGACTTCTGGAACACTCCCAACCATAGTAGTCACGGCAGCAAATTCCCTAAGCTTTACTAAAGCCTCGCTCTGCTCATTGAAAGGCAACTCACTCAAGCCCTGAAGGCCTACTTGAAGCATGCCTGCAATCATATCAAAAACCCCGCTAAAGATGGGCCTAGATGATCTTGCTGAGATTACAACATCTGAAGAAACTTCGGCTTCAAGGACCGGGGTTGTCGAAGTAATAGCCATCTGAGCCACTGGCTCCTCTGAAATGATGGCAAAGCCTAGACCCTCGTGTACTTCAAACTCAGAGGCTGCCTCAGCCTCAACTTGCCTAGATTCTTCAACACCAGTCTCGTTGCCTTCACCCTCGTCTATGAGGGCCTCCACTTCTTTCCCAGCGGCCTTCAAAGAAACTCCCCATGCTTCTCACCCTCCTGAACTGCCACGTCAAAATTGGCAAGTTCAGAAGCTGCCTTTTCCCTTAAGCCTTCGCCAATCATCAATTCAGCCCCAGCCATGGTTTCGTCCATCTAGCTTGCACCCTCAGCAGCCAGACCTCAGCCACGAAAAATTCAAATCCTTCATCTTCACATTCTGGGCCTTCAGGGGCATCACCCTCTTAGTACTCAGGGACATCATTAACTATAGGCCCTTCTTCTTGAATCATAGCCCCTGCCTCAGTCGAGACATACAACCCCTGAAGCACAGAGGCCACATCGACACCAGTTTCCTTTCCTGGAGCAGTTTCTTCCTGACCTCCAGTCTCGTCAGCCTCCATCAGAGCTAGCTCTGACTCAAGAATGGCCCTTGGACTCAGAGGAGCCTCCCCAAGATCAGGAGTCATTTCCCGGTCAGAAGGAATAACAATGGGCTCAAAAGGGCCGAAGTCGTGTGCTTCAGTCTCTAAAAAAGAAGAAGATAATTTAAGAGAGACAAAAGATGGTGGAGAAAGTGCAGAAGGTGACACAGGTGGAGTTGCTAAATTATCAGAGAAGGAAGAGCTACCTCCTAGTTCTGAGATCACAGGAAGATTAGCACCCCTACGCCTCTGAGTGTGCCCACTAACTAGAGATGACACACGAACGTCAGAAGCAGTGGAGTGTTTTCTTTTCTTTCCCCCCACCAGAGAAGGAGCAGTTGCTTCAGAATTCCCCCCTTGAGGGGGGCCCTTAGCCAGTCTACTATGAGGACGACTCCCAATCAACTCGTTTTGGTCCTATGTGGGACGCTTCTCATAACCAGGGACCTGTCGGCCCTCCTCTCATTCAACTATGGAACTGAGTTTATCAAAGACTCTCCCTATTCTCTATTTCATGGCTAGAAATTCCAATGAAATGTCATCAGGCACTACCTAGAGCTTGCCAGTTCGAGGGATATTCTAAGGTAAAGACTTCGTCAGGGTCAGGAGGGTCCGCCACTCTCCTCTGCTTGGTCTCCTGGTGTCAGTTGCCATTCTCTGCTTTCTAAGGGTGATCTTTATCCCAATATCCCTTACAGGTGATTCTCCATCAGTTCGCATAGGCCTTAGTCATTTGGATCCTCCTGTCAAAGTGAGGTAACACATATTTGTTGATTTCTATCTTTTTTAGACACGCGGACCAAGCAGTCCATATATGCTCTGACAGCCACTACTCACAGAGAGTCCCAAGCTCTTTCGTTCTCCCCGTGTTCACCTTGCCCCTATGCTTTTCAAAACCACGGAGAAAGGGCAACCTTGATCAAGCCCATGCTGACGGACTAAGCGATGGGGGAAATGCCCCTTTAGTCTGGCATTGTGAGGAGTCCAATAGGGTAAAACTCTCCTCTAATGCTTAGGATAAACATGAGTTCCTTCATGGTTGTTGGGCACCATCTAGCTCCTTCCCCAGTTCATCAACAAAGGCACGATCAGTGAAGGTCCCAACTGGAAATGGGATCCGTCTCATATTCAAAGAGTCATTCTCAAATAAGCCTCAAGCTTCCCTTGGGCTGTGAAAGATAGCCTTTTGGTCAGCAATCCTCATCAAGAAGGGCCACAATTTGTTCCTTGTGCCGTGGCTCCTCATATAAGTGGTAGGGAAATAGGCCCCTAGCCACCCGTACACGTAATGGATGGGGAATGGAGTTTTAAAATCCCCAGGAAATGCCTCTCCTCCTACAATGTCATTCCCTCCCTCTTTACCTTTGTAGGCCTTTCCAAGGGAGATGGCCCCCAAGCCATGGTAAATATTACAGAAAACGGCTGAGCAAGGGCATACTCATGGCTTCTTGCCATGTCGCAGGACACATACAATGCGCCTCTTTGTCGGCTTAGTGCATGAAATCTGACCGTATATCCTGTACGGGGTTCAGACCAATGAAAGCCCTAAAGCTTATGCACACAATGGAATTAGTTTAGCGTTGATCCATTGCGCGAGCGTCGTGATTTGGTCCATCGAGCGAGGTGTGTCCCTGTTGAATTTTCTGTAATTTTTTCATGGATTGGAACTTTCTTTCTAGCTTTTCTCCCTGCTCGGACATCGTCTCGAGGCATGCCACATATCAAATTGTTCGCCTTGATGAGACGAATAGGCTCACCAAATTTGGGAGCGATCCGACTTAGAACGAGCTAGTTATGGGTCCCAAAGTGGCTGCTCGTGACTGTAAAAACAACCACCTTCAATGGTGTTTTGGTGAAGTGAAGCCACATGGGAATAGTGTGTGGCCCCTCTTGTTTTAATGTTTGCTCATATCTTTGTTTTGGAGGGTCTGATTAAGCCAAAACTTGGCCCATAAGGGTTTTTGACCGTGCCTAATCTAATGGCGATGGTCACACAATGATTTGAGACACAGAAAATGTAGTTCAAGTTGTAGGTTCAGGGTGCTAGAGGCCATTTTTTCGAAAATTGTTCCTTTGTGCTCATTGCCCTAGACATGTTGAAATGCAACAAAACTTGGCAGGTGGTCTTTTGGAGTTCTGATGACAATCTTAACCAATTCTAGTGCCATTCTGAGACTGTCGCGGATTTTCATTGTACTTGTGCCTGCTTCTTACTACGGACCAAGTTGCTGAAAAATACGTTCAAATAATGGCACGAGGCTGCCTGTGAAATATGGATGATGTATGAAAGGTGGGTGAAAATGGTGACCCACTAGCTTATGATGAGTATGGGTGGCGGAATGGTTCGCCATTTTGTGAGCATGGGTGAGACTAACTGGGGAATGATGAAGGATGATGAAATGAATGGATTCACTAAGGAGGTAATGAAGGTGGTGCGCACACACAAATAGGTTTGTTAGGGAAGACGTGCGAAGGTGTGTGCGTGTATGTGGGGGTGTATTTAAGGTCATACCTTCAGGACGTATGCAAAGCAGTTTAACATCATGCGGCCAAGACATGCACTATGGTTTTAAGGTCATACAGCTAGACCGTGGTTATGCAGTTTAGAGTCATGTAACTAGGACCGTGTAGTTTAAGGTCATACTACTAGACCTTTGCTACAATTTAAGGTCATATAGTTTGGACCATGCAGTTTTAGGTCATGCACCTGGACCCAAGCTGTGCAGTTTAAGGTTATGCAGCCGAGACCGAGGCATGAGTCACCTTGTGGGTGAAAGTGCATGGGGAATAAGCCTATAGCTAGGAATATGACTCCCTGGAGATAAAATGGTTAAGGCCAACAAGGGGTTCAGATGGAAAGATCGATTTCATTGGGGCTAATGGGAACAAGTGTGGATCCCTTATAGGTGAAAAATTGTACTCGACTCCTTGAGGACAGGATAACTAGGTGTGAGGCAGACCTGCTGAGGGTTGTAGTGGTAAAAATGACCTAACTCCACTAGGGATAATGAGTTGCAGTATGAGTATGACTCCTACTGGGGAGGAGAAGTCATGGCCTGAGTAGAACAACCTGGGTACCACTCCACTGGGGATAGTAGGTTACGATCAAGGTGCAACTCTACTAGGGATAATAGTAGTAAGATGTGCACGACTTTTAGCATGGGGCATGTGACAATGAACATTTTTTGAACACCCAGCTGGTGCTAAGTCTTTTGAAAATGCAGCCGGCGCTGATGTCTACCAACATTACTTCTGTAACATTCAATCGGTGCTGAAGTCATTAGAAACACAGCTGGTGTTGAGGACAACCCGTGCTATCTCTTGAACACAGCCAGCGTTGAGTCGCTGAGAACACAGCCGGTGTTGAGGTTACTGAAAACACAGCCTACATTAGGTAATTTTGACAACATAGCCAGTGCTGGGTGTGGGTTAGTGTTCTGGCCCTAACCCGAGCTCGACCCGGTCTAGGTCTCTGTAGCATAGGATTTCATGGGCGACGATAAAACTTGCTCGGGCCTCGGGTCAAAACTCGACCCGGTCTGGCTCGTTGACATTTGGCCTTCTTGGACATGACTGGGATTCCCAGTTTGCAACGGGCATTTGAGGGAAGCATCAGCTATAAAAGGGGGTAAACCCCATTTTTACTATTTTCACTGAAAGAAAACTTAAGGTAAAAAAATTTTTAATGGTGCGGGTGAGGTTTCCAGCAAGAGCTTCGGTGAGCACTCAGGGGATTCCGACAAGAACAAGTAGGGAAGACTGCGCTTTGCAGGAGTTTTCCGGCTAGGGAAGTGAACCAAATAGGGAGTTTGTCGGGATTTTTCGGAGTTGCAGGAGCTTGCAGTGAGAAAAGGGAGTTCTTCGGGAAAAATAGGGAACTCCAATTGTGGTTATGTGATTTCTGGAGAAGGGAAAAAAGTGGCGAAAGTGGCAACAGTAGGTTATCCAAGCATTTCGTTAGTGTTTTGGTAGTTTTCCATGGGGTGTAAGTGCTTTCCCAGTGACTTGGAGGAAAGGTTGCAAAGGGTTTCCGACTGCGGAAGGGAAGTTTTAGCGAAAATTTGATGGGTGCGAGGAAATGAACCATCACTGAAGGTGGACTGTTGCGGGAAGGCGAACTGTCATCATTCCACACGTGTGAGGCCAGGACGTGGAGGGCATTTCTTTGGTGGTTTTGCTTCTTCTTCATGAGGAGAGCATTTCTTTAGTGGTTTTGCTTCTTCTTCATGAGGAGAGCATTTCCTTTTGGCCTGTAACCATCCTCATATCCTAAGATACAAGAGCAACACTGTGGGTTTTGGTTTGTAACTGTCCTCTCATTCTCAGATGCAAGAGTCTTGTAACTTCCCTAATAATGGGCCTTTTTTTTCTTTTCTTTTTTATTATAACTTGTAATCCCGTTTAATGCAAAAAAATGATTAGACTTTGCTTAGACTGTCTGACTTCCTTTTTCTTTATCATCCTCCTAACTTTTCTACTTCTGCTCATTGAGTCTCTTTTTCTTGAGTATGCATCATGGGTAGTATTTCTTTAAATATCACCCATTGATAGGGGGCATTACCTCCTCTCCACCTGGATGTGCCAATATGTAGGCTTCATTTGGCGAGACTTTCTTGACTATAAAGGGACCTTCCCACTTGGGTTCAAATTTCCCTTCACGATGACTACACATAACAATCGGCCTCTTAACGGCCAGAATTAAATCCCCACAGGCGAATGAACAGACCATGACTGCCTTGTCAAAATCCCTCTTCATCCTCCTCTGGTTGAGTTCGAGGTTTTGCTGAGCCTCTAACCTCTTTTCTCCAAGTGCATCCAATTCTTGATATTAGAGTTTGACTCTCTCATCTTCGGTTATTTCTTTGATACACAACAAAACGTAGTTAAGGAGTGGAATCAGTAGCATTTCTTGTGGTAGTGCGATAGACCCACAAGGCTTCAGGAAGCTTCTTGTGCTAGTTCCTCTTCGTATTTGATACAGATTTCATAAAATGTTGCACATGGTTTTATTGAAAGCCTCAGCTAATCCGTTGGCTCGAGGGTGATACATAGTCGAGTACTTCCATTTAAAGCCGAATTGATTAACCAAGCGATCAATATGATGACTTCGAAATTGAGGGCCATTGTCAGAGATAATCCGGTCAGACACCCCAAACTGGTATATAATGTGATGTCGTACGAAGCTGGCCACTGTTGTCCCAGGTACGTTCTTAGGGGGAACAACTTTAGCCCCCTTAGAGAAATAATCTATTGCGGCTAGAATAAAGACATGACTATTATCAAAGGAGGGTCAATAGGCCCTACAATATCCATACCCCATTATGAAAACGGCCATGATGCCAATGTAGGGTGTAAGGTCTCTGGAGGCTGGTGAACAAGGCTTGAATGGATTTGGAACACCTGGCACTTCTTAGCGTAGTTTAACGAATCAGCAATCATTGAAGGCCAATAGTACCCCAACTTGCGTATCTGTTCATAGAGCTTGGGACTAGAT
Organism: Amborella trichopoda; assembly: GCF_000471905.2. Next base: position 3,428,727 of record NW_006499799.1, read on the forward strand.
TGATGCAATCCACATATTTGTGAGTGTACTTCTTTCAAAACCTTATTTGCTTCTTGTGCGTCCACACATCTAAGAAGAATGTCGTCATATGACTGTCTGAAGAGAGCCTCTCCTTGAAGGATAATATACTTGGTAGACATTTGACACACGCTATTGCGCTTGGCACGGTCCTCTGGAAGTCTACCATGTCTTAGAAAATTAGTGAAGGGCTCTCTCCAATCTTCTACATGCTCAATTTCCTCGCATATTGGGTCGAAGAACTCCAGTTCCTGGTTTTGAACCTTAGCTCCTTGACTTCGTGCCATTTCTTGTTCAGTCTTGATTACTTCTTTAGCTCATAGAAGTGCTCTGAATGGATAGGGAGGGTACTCAGGAAATATGTTTCTCTCATCATCCACATCTACCTCGGATCTCAGCTCAATGTCTCTCCACTCTGCCACCTAGATAATCGCAGGTCCTGATGAGGATAATTGAATTGTAGCCCCGAGTTTTGCAAGTGCATCAGCCTGTGAATTTAGCCTCCTAGGGATGTGACTCGAGGATACATCCTCAAACTAGGCCATATACGATTGTGTGGTATCGTGATAAGGCTTGAGAGTGTCATTCTTACGTCTTATATTCCCTTGAGTTGTCTAATAACCAACTCAGTGTCACCATAGATCTTGAGCTGCTCCAAGTCTAGATCGAAGGCTATCTCCAATCCAATTATAAGGCCCTAATATTCTTCCTCGTTATGAGATCCGGCCTCGGCGAGAGAGAAAGAAAGTGGTAATACTCCTCCTTTTGGAGTCAGGAATACCACTCCGGCACCTCCTCAATCAGATTGGAAGGCTCTGTCGAAGTACATTTCCCACGCGTGAGCAAGCTCTGCACAAAATACTTCTTCATTAGGGAGATCACTTGATAAAGGAGATTCCGCGGGTATCGGGTGTGCTGCGAGAAAATCGACCAGGGGTTAGCCCTTGATGACCTTTTGTGGGACATACGTGATGTCGAATTCCATCAACAATACTGCCTATTTACCAAGACGTCCTGACAGGCATGGGCGTGTCATGAGAAATTTTATAGGATCGGCTTTTGATATAAGTTTCACTTCATGACCAAGCGAGTAGTAGTTTTTGTACTGCAAAGATTTGGGCCAAGCACATCTTCTCTATAGGGGGATAATTCTTCTCGGCCCCTTGTATCCTGCGGCTAAGATAATACAATGCCGTTTCTTTTTCCTCATCATTGTTTTGTGCCAACAATGCTCCGAGTGATTCGTCCAGAGCGGTCACGTATAGGATGAGAGGTTTTCCAAGCACTGGTATACAGAGCAATGGAGGATTGAGTAAATATTGCTTGATGTCATCAAGGGCTACCTGACATGCTTGATCCCAGATGAATGGAATATCCTTCTTTAACAGGTGTGTAAAGTTACAATGACTTGAGAGATTTGAGATGAACCTGCAGATGTATGCTAGCTGCCCTTGAAGGGAACGTAGCTCTTGCAATGTGGTTGGCGATGACATTTCTTGGATCGCCTTGATCTTGACCGGCTCAACTTCAAGCCCTCGGTGTCTAATAATGATCCCAAGAACTTTCCTGAACGCATGTCAAAAGCGCATTTTAGTGGCTTCATTTTAAGCTGATGAAGGCGTAGTTGATCGAATACCTTTTCAAGGTCTCTCATGTGAGCATCCTTCTCTTCAGATTTTACCACCAAGTCATCGACGTAACCCTCCACCTCTTTGTGCATCATATCTCTGACGATGGTTGTCATTGCTCTCTGATATGTGGCGCCAGCATTCTTCAATCCAAAAGGCATCATTGTGTAGCAGAAGACCCCTTTTGGAGTTAGGAACGTAGTGGCTTCCTCATCTTTGGGCGCCATCGGTATCTGACTATACCCAGAGTACCCGTCCATGAAGGAAAATATTTAACAATGAGCCATAGAATCGATGAGCATCTCGGTGAATGGCAGCGGGAAGTCATCCTTGGGACAGGCGGTATTCAAGTTGCGGAAGTCAATGCAGACCATGATCTGGCCATTCTTCTTCTTGATTAGAACAATGTTTGCCAACCATGTCGGGTACTTGACTTCGCGAATGAAACCTGCTTGTCTGAGTTTAGTCACCTCATCATCTATCTGCATTTCAAGGTCAGGCCTAAACCGTCTTGATTTTTGTTTAACAGGTTTGATAGTTGGATCGATGCCAAGATGATGAACTGTGACTTGAGGGTCTAAATCAGGCATCTCATGATAATGCCAAGCAAAGATGACTCGGTTTGCTCTCAAGAAAGTACTGAAATCTCCTTTCTCTTCGGGAGACATATTCACTGAAATGAAAGTGGGCCTGGGGTCGGCTTCGTCTCCAAGATTTATTTCCTCGAGCTCGCCAGCTGTGGCTTGCCCGCCTTCTTCCCATTCTTACGGGGCCTCTTGCAACTCCTCATCATCAGCTTTTGAGGTCTTCTTGTTAATCTCAAGTGCAAAGACCAACGATCCTGGCATCTCTGTTTCGAAGAGGGTTCCAGGGTAGGTCATGATTTTCGCACCTTTGTTGAACTGAAGGACAGAAGGGTCGACCTTAAACGTGGGCAGCATATCAAGCTGTAAGGGATCGATTTGAAAGTCACAGAGAAGTTGTGATTCAACGATTGTGGCGTGAGAAGTGTCCTTGTAATAATCACATGGTCTTTGCATGGGTCTCTGTAGTGTTTGTCCCGTGCTGGCTGATGCTTCATAGACTTGTACAATGTGGCAAGCTTCCTGAGAATAGAAACTCTGCCCTATTGATTCTCTCAGCCTCTGCTAGAAGTTAGGCTCAGAGGGCCACTGGGGTTTCTTTTACGTTGAACTCTTGTGCTTCGTTGAAGAAGATGACTCTACTTTGGCTTTAGTTGCTAGGGCATCAGCAACCGTTAAGCATCCAGTTGCCTGGGCCAGGGTGTCTTTTTCAACCGTTTATGTTGCATCTTGCTTATGTTGATTCCTTCGAATTCTCTATCAAGAGCCTCAAAGTCTCGACATCTCAAAGTTGCATTTACAGGAGACATTGGGGAAGAAGGATGAGAAGCATAAGAGGAGGAAGGAGAAGGGTCAGAAGGCGGGGGACTTTTAAAGTCGTTCCCCTCATCGGACCGATCTGGGTAGCTTTTTATATCATCACGAGGGTTGGACGTGTGCAGGGAATCTTTCAAGTCTTTCCCCTACTTAGACCATTGGGGAGTTCTTTTAACGTCGTCATCCTCATTGGACGTGATTGTTGGAAGATATCTTTCATCATCATGGGGCCTCTGCTCAATAAAAGCCTAGCAAACAGTGGAAATTTTGATAGTCTCAGAATAGCCTCAGAACTAGTCAAGATATTCATAAGGACTCTTAAAAGCATCATACGATGCTTTGTCGCAATCCGACTTGTCTAAGGTAGTGCAAACTGAGAAACAGTTCCGACAGAATCAGCCTCTAACACCCTGAAACAGACCCTATAACTAGAGCTATATTTCCATAGTCTCAATTTGATGTGAGACCACTGCTATTGGATCCGGTACGATTGAAAACCTGTACGGCTCAAATTTCAGCCTAAACAGACATCCCACGAAGAAGTTGTAGGCAAAAGAGCAAAACAGGGGAGCCACACGCTATTCCTGTGCGGCCACCCTGCAACTAGGCTCCATTAAAGGGATAGTCATGAACAGTGACTTGCGAAACTTATATCTCCCTCGTCCAAGATTAGATCGCATTCAAACTTGTTGAAATGTGTTTGTCTCATTGAGACGAGTGTTTTGATATGTGGCACACCCCGCGACGACACCCGAGCCCATAGAAAAGCTAGAGAGAAGTTGCTGATGCATGTAGAAAGTGTAGGAAAATCATCAGTGTCGTGCCTTACTCAAGCGGCTAAATCACGCCCTCGCAAACCCGATCAATGCAAACTGAGTTCGTCGTGTGAGAAAGGTCTCGGGCTATCTCTGAGCCGAACCCCGTACATGATGAACGGTCGAATTCCACACATGAAGTCGATGAAGTGACTGTAAATTATGTCGTCGAAATTCCAGATTCCAGCCAAAATTCCAAAGTTGCAAAATCTTTGTCTGGGTACGGAATCAAGTTACGTTTATTGCTCCGCGATCGTGATGGCATGCTTAATGTGATCCAATGATGAAATCACAGAAAAACATCAAGGAACGAGCACATAATCAATCCAAAGTTTCAAGATTAATTCAAATTTCAAGTCACATGATCATGCCCTAAAAACACGATCCATGGCTCAAAGTTGGTGTCAAATTGATCGTCATGCCAAGCCCTACAAGACAACTGTCATCTCTCAATCAACCGGGCATCGAAACGACACCGGATCATCCACGAAAAATCATGCACGTTCTAGGGCAACACAAGGACTATTTGGAATTCCACAACTTGTTAAGAAGGGGCAAATATGTCATTTTGTACCCTCCTTTCTAATTTATTTTAATTCATTTCATCTTAATTTTCAACAATTAGGGTTACTTTTGATCATCCACCCATGTTTGGGCACAATTCTATATATATCGTACCATCATTGTATGTAAAAAGCTTGAACTCTTCACAAAAGAGAGAGTTTTTACTTAATAGAGTTTCTCTATCTTCTCATTGTTGGGTCACGTTGGGAGAGAACGAGTAAGGAGAGATAAATTATTGGACTAGTACCCTTAGGCTCAAGGTAAATCTTCTCTCACTTCTTTTTCTTTTCTTCTTCTCTATCTTTCTCTCTTTCTTCTTCATCGTCTTCGTCTGAGCTCCCCTCAGAGGCCATGCACGACAGTGGCAGTGCCGTGCATGCCTCTCTTGTGGTCTCACAGGTCACGCATGGCGATGGCAGCGCCATGTGCGAGCCTCGTTTTCCTTCTGTTAGCTTGTCTTTGTCACTTAACGAGGTTTGCAGTGCCATCCGCAGACGTATCTCGATGCCTCAGTGAAGAGCGCAGACGGCGAAACTCATTGCCGCTCGCAAGGGTCTCCCCCTTTTTGCATGTCTATTGCAGACGGCGATGCTTATCGCCGTCTGTGAGAGGTCTCGATGATACCTACCACCGTCCACGAACTTCCTTTGTGTGTGATATCTATCGCTGTCCATGAGTTTCCTTTGCGTGTGCGGTGCCTATCGCTGTCCGCAAGCCTCCTTCACGTGCTTGGTGCCCATAGCCGTTTGCAGCCTCCTTCATGCATTTGGTGCTCATCGCTGTCAGCATCCCACGCCTATTTCCATTTATGAGTTTCCTTTGCGTGCACGGTGCCTATCGTCGTCCACGAGCCTCCTTCACATGCTCGGTGCCCATAGTCGTCCGCGAGACTCCTTCATGCCTTTGGTGCTCATCTCCATTTGCTTCTCACGCCTATCGCCATGCACCTTATAACAGCTATCGCCGCACGCATCGCAAGTGGCTATCGCCGCGTGCGTCACGAGAAGCTATCGCCGCCCGTGCAGAGGTGCACTGCCTTCTTGTGTTGCCAACTACGATACCTAGTGCCGTCTGTAGTTCCCTGTTCCCACTCAAGCAGTGAGCAGTAGTGTCTAGCACAGTCCAAGTCCCATGGCACTACTACTCCACAATCGTGGGTGGCGACGCCTAGCGTCTACAAGACTCTATCCCTTCGTCGTCTCGTGCCTTCTCTTCATTTTCTCCTCTTCTCACTTGATCGAGGGTTGACCTAGCCTAGCACTGCCATATCGGCCTCGTTTTCGAGTAGTGTTGCCAGCGTGCTGGTCTTGAGTATCATGCTCGTCTTGCTACCACTCCTAATCCGTCACTGTTCGGCTATTAAGCTAGTCTTGTCCCTTCATCAAGTTTTCTTCTCTCTACGACCTTTGTTCAAACCTTCCACTTTATCACTTTAACCCCTCACATTCCTAGCCACACGAATGTGCATTGCCCTAAGACAAGGGTGGGCCCTTCGACCCACTTGTCTTACAAATTAACGATAGTAGTGCGTGGTTAGGTGCCTCGATCTAAGGTTTAAGGTATAGGCCCTTTGGATCCCTGGGGGATTGGGCGGCACGTGTCTCGGGTTTCAAGTGAGACCCGGGACGTTTGTGAGATGGCTCTCTCGAGAATATCGTTCGAAAAAGGGGGCACATATTACTAACCGGTGAGAGAGGAATTTAAAAGGTAGGTCGGGACTTACTCGGGCTGACTCGTGTGGGCACCCTCTGAGATCACGAAGAAAGGCCCCCCAGTAATAAAACTGGTTCGAAATCGCCACCCTTGGCTTGTATTCTTCTTCTTTTCTATTTTTCTGCAATCACAAACATACATGGCAAAGGTTACAGGACAGGTGGGTCAGACCTCACCCTTTTCTCTCTGATGAGTGTACACAAGCATGCGCATTCAAGAAGAAGAAAGAAAGACGGGGGAGAGAAGAATTTGACCAAGCGAGAGGATCAGAGCAATGACTAAGCAAATGGATATTTGGCCTAAAGTGGTAGCAAAACAGGCTCGGTGACTGAGACCGGCTCACGGGATCACTACTAGACGTTATTACCGATATCGACTAGTTAGGCACGATTGTCGGTCTGTCGTGGTAGTAAAGCGGGCCAAGTGTTCCTGGCACAACAACATTACAACTAGATGATAGGACTATCATGATATGCTAACCTTAATCTCTTTTAGTTGAACAAACGAGTAGCATAGTAGGGGGTTAAAAAAAGAAGGGAACACACAAAAAGAGAGAGACGAAGGAAGAGAGGAGGGAGAAGAAGGGAGAGAAGATGCAGTCAATGTTAGACATTGCCGACTGTATCAGAAGATGGGAGAGAGAGGAAAAGAACCAGCTGACACTAGGTCTCGCCAATTGATAGAAGAAGTGAGAGAAAGCCAATTGGCGCTAGGTCTCGCCAGTTGACACAAGAAGAGAAAGAAGGCCAACTAACACTAGGTCTCGCCAGTGGCCAGAAGAAGAGAGAGAAGGCCAACCAGTGCTAGGTCTTGCCAGTTGATAAAAGAAAAGAAGGGAAAAGACCAATCGGCGCTAGGTCTCGCTAGTTGCCAGAAGAAGAGAGAGAAGGCCAACCGGCGTTAGGTCTCGTCAGTCGGCAAAAGAAGAGAAGGGGAAAGACCAACTGGCGCTAGGTCTCGCCGACTGATAGAAGAAGAGAGATAAAGCCAACCGGCACTAGGTCTCGCCAGTTGACAAAAGAAGAGAGAGAACACCAACTGATGCTAGGACTCGTCTACTGATAGAAGAAGAGAAGACCAACCAATGCTAAGTCTTGTCGACTGATAGAAGAAGGAAGAGAAGATCAACTAGCACTAGTTCTTGCCAGTTGACAGAAGAAGTTAGAGAAGATAAAGACGAGAAGAGAAGATCAACTGATGCTAATTCTCGCCAGTTGACAAGAGAAGTTAGAGAAGATAGAGATGAGAAGAGAAGATGAGAGAGAAAAAGATAGAGATGGGAAGAAGAAGAGAGAGAGATAAGGATGAAGAGAGAGAGAGAGGGAGAAGAGAGAGAAAGAGAGAAGAGAGAGAAGAGAGAGAGAGAGAGAGAAGAAGAGAGAGAGAGAGAGAGAGAGAGAGAGAGAGAGAGAGAGAGAGAGAGAGAGAGAGAGAGAGAGA